>JACXGJ010015632.1:0-13253 GCA_016801105.1 Esox niger | reverse complement strand
ATCAAGGAACTCTATTTGATGTCTGTATAGAATAAGACCATCCCCAAGGTTGTGTGATGGATGGTTGATATCTGAGAGTGGATACTATTTTGACCTGTGCACAAGTTGTGCATTTAAACAACTGCACTTTTTTGGACTGGAAACATCCAAATCAATTGAATTTGACCCAATCAATCAATTAAATTTGATCTAATCAATCAAAATAATATTTTACACTGGATACTACTTTGATCTGTTCACATTCACACAGTGATAGAGTTGTCAACCAATAAACTCCATCACAGGGACTGATTGTCACCTTCTACTGGTGGGATTAGGAAAACATGTTGCTGAGTTGTTCTGAGTTGGTAGAAAAGTTCAGACACATAGTTTAACACTTAGACATTAGGCCTAATATTGCAGGGATTTTCCTGCATTGAAAACTCAAAGGCGACTGTCTTCCCCAAATCTCTTTGTGTGGCATGGTGAAATATTATTTTGCGCTAATAGATAAAATACCAATGAAACACTATCCTTTGTGGGTGTTATAGTGTAGGTGTTATGACACACAAACACACAATCAGACAGACAGACTAAAAGATCAACAGACTGAAAGACAGACAGTCTCATTCACTCACAGACACAGACACACACACTCAGACAGACCCCCACAGTCACACACTCAGAAAGACATATTGGTAGACAGACAGCTAGATAGACAGATACATGGGTAGACAAACAGCTGGAGCTGGTAGACAGACAGATACATGGGTAGACAGATAGCTGGAGCTGGTAGACAGACAGCTAGACAGGCAGATACATGGGTAGACGAACAGCTGGAGCTGGTAGACAGACAGATACATGGGTAGACAGATAGCTGGAGCTGGTAGACAGACAGCTCGACAGACAGATACATGGGTAGACAGACAGCTGGAGCAGCAACATGAGTAGGACGTCTGTGAAAGAAACATGTTGGTGTTAACTAAGGTAAGGAAGGATAATGTAAATACTGACATGATGTGAAATTGATGCAGAGAGGCAGCGATGGAGACAGGAGAAAGTGCACAGTGATTTTAATGAACAATGATTTTTACAAAGTAAAGAGAGATGGAAAGACAGATGCAGGAGCGGAGCTTAGCTTGCTCTCCCATGTGTGTGAACCACAGCTCCAGAGGCCTACAGCCCAGCGCTGAAATCTCACTATTACTACCTGAACTAAACGACAGAGGCAGATAGAATATTTAAAACATGCAGAGGTGTCAAAATGTCTTTACAGCCCAGGTGTGGAACCTCCACCTTGGTTCAGCAATGTATAACAGTAAAATATCTGAAATAACAGAAACAAATGCAATGTTGGAAAGACATTTTCAAAATCTAGATGGGATTTCAGCCATACCTTTCCCCAGTATGTGGGCCAGACTGGGGCCAGCACTTAACTTAATGTTTGCGCTACATGGCCCAGGTTTGGACCACACCTCTTAGAACAAGTCATTTACAGTATGCAGGCCTGTTCTGTTCCAGGACCTTAATAGTTATGGCAGTGCAGTATGTACACCAGAGTTGGGCCAGGGACCTAGGCATATAGTGGGTCCGCAAAACAGGAAGTATGTGGCCCACTTACGGACAGGATCATCTTGCAACCTGGATATGTTTTCAGACAGGAATTGTTGAGAATATTATGCAGCCATTTGCTGGAGAGCTGTTTCACAGTGCTGCCCTCAAGATAAAACTATATATGGAAATTATCACAACATTTGAGTAGACAAAGGATGATGATTTAACTCTCTGCCTAAGGATGATGATTTAACTGACTCCGACACAGAGAGTTTCAGCCTATCGGTATGTAAGGCCTTCAAAATGAAAACCTGTGTTCTAGAACAGATGTTTTCGGGGATCACACAGAAACCCCAGGTACCGTCCACGGGAATCACACAAAAATCCCAGTCCACACAGGACATGATGTTTAAACAGACACTCACACAGATATCAGAGTATCTAAAACTGACACTTGCACAGAATTGCCAGAAACCGTTAATAGAAATCAGGACTTGCCAATATATTTTAACAAAACAAACACGTCCGTTAAGTAATACCGTCATGGCCTATCAAGCAATTCCCCCGAAAGAGCCACCCAGAAAACGTCTCTAACCTATTCCATTGAGAAAGTAATTCCCTGTGAGCTATCCCAGAGAAAAAAACTGAAACCCATCCAAATATGACCACCGCTATTCTTGACTCCAAATGAAAAGGAAAAATGAATCGGTCTTGAGTCCAAAGTTCTATAAAGGTTTTTTATTTTTACTTGCGCATGGGATAATCGATATACACTGTCAGCACGTTGTGGAGAACAAGAAGGAGCGGATAGTGGAGTTGTTTGATAAATATTCATTTAATACAGGGGTCCCCAAACCATTCCATGGAGGGCCGTGTGTCTGCAGGCTTTGGGTTTTTCCTATGAATTGGTTCCCAGTTCACACCTGAACAACCAGGGGAAGGTAGAAACTATCCAATCAGTAACCTAATTAGATAATCAAGTAAAAGGAGAGAGCGAAAACCCGCAGACACATCGGCCCTCCAAGGAATAGTTTGGAGACCCCTGATTTATTTCGAGCTTAACAATTCTCATCTAGGCGAGACAATAACACACAAAAACCAGGGGAGCAGAGGGAACATATATACTAAGGGAAATGACTGGATGGTGATCAGGTGCGCTAAACAGGTGTGATGAGTTGATGACATGGCCAATGGTGTCAGAAGGCCGTTGACATCGAGTGCTGAAGCCTGCCTCCTGCAGGGTTAGGATGGGAAGCAGATGGCGTAGTTGTCACAACGGCCACCTAGTATGACCGCTCTCCGAGTAATCTAAGTATCAACCAATCAACCAATGTTAACTACAGTTTTGTATTGTGTGAAAACAAGGCAGAAGGCAGAGACAGCACTCAGAAAGTTTTTCAGCCTACTAAAGGACCAGATCTGAAGTGTACTTGCATTTTGGGTTTTACAGGAGTGCTGAGGGAAACTTTGTATTGTGTGTCACTGTCAGCAATTTTCTCTTGATCAACGATGGATATTGATGATTTGGATCTCAGAACCGATCTGGGTTGTGGCTACAAACTGTTAACCTCTGGCACTTTCTTAGAATGATAACAGCCCCAAGTGAGGGGGAGAAGTGTTCATTGTTGTTTATTCATGTAATATAGTACATGTCTTGTATCCCTATGCAGCGTTGACATCTGCCTAAGGATGATCTGTTGTTTTCTGGATTTCTGCAGCAACCCTTTCTGATTATACTTCATCTTATTGGGTTACTTGGAAGTCTATAATGTATAAACCAATCACAGCCTGTGGTACACAAACCAATGGGAAGTCTAAGTGTCAACCCCTTCTCCAAAAGAGAGCGAGAGAGAGATTCCCCCTTACCAAGACCCCAAGAATTTTTTTTTCACTGGGATTGCATTGAAGACACATTTATAAACCACAGACTGTAGTAAAGCAACCAGAGTGAAGTCGATCCATGTCAACTTCCTCCCTAAAAGAGAGCGAGCGAACGCACCAGGGGGAGAGGCGCGTGTCGCACTTTACCCCAAGAAAACTATTTTGCTCGTGGATTGCTTTTTGTTTTAGTGGATTTGCTGGGCCTGTATAGTAACTTGTTATAACTGTACTGTAGCCACTGGTCAAATGTGTGTCGATGCTATTTTGTATTGGTGAACGTTAGTCGAACAAAAATGCATTGTCGGTTTCCTCTCACTCTTTCAATCAGCAAATAATAACGGTAAACATCTTTGTTCCAATCTCCACTGCTTCCAGATAGGGCTGATAGGTAATGAATTCCAATGAAAATAAAGGCACCCCCTATTCAAGGCACCCCATAAAACAAAAATTCTATAAATAAGGTTAAATAAATAATGGAGGACTGCCATCTAGTGGTGGTACAGTATAATGTATTTGATTCAGGGACCACATAGTGGCTTTTTTAGTGATCATCAGAATTGTTGAGAACAAATCTAATGAGGACAAAAGTAAAAAAAACTTGCCTGTTCATAATATTATTTTAGATTTTCCAAACTTGTCTGAACCCCTGGGGGAATCCAAATGCAATGTAAAACAGACAACCTATGTATTTCACTTTTCCTTTTCAGTGAAAAATCAAAACATGGTATCTTCTGTCTGACTATTTCACATTATTACTCATGTAAGAGTCAGACAAAATGTGTTTTAATACATCCTTCATGTAGCTGAGGGTCTGCTGAATCCCAGAATATAAAGCCCTTCCTTCTACTATAAAGGATGTCCATTTGATAATCCTAAATGTCAAGACAGTGACAGATGGACTTGAAAATGCTAGTTGATTGAGGGTTCATACCTACTAAGCTTTGTCAAAATTGTAACAACAGCAGACTTAAGAACTTCATCTAAGGGCACATTTTGAAGCTGTTACCAAAGTAGCCACAATACAGCCAATACATTCAGCACCATTGACTGCAGTCAGAAATGAACCTGTATGAATCGATCTGCACCACGGAAAGCACAAAGCAGTCAAGAAACATCCTATTTCTGTGAAAAATAGCCTTGTTATAAAACATAAATAAATAGATCAATATCTTGAACGATTCACAGCTAATGAACCAGTAGTTACATGCTTGCTGAAGTTATGAACGGTGGCAGAACTGACGTGGCCGACCAGTATTTTAAATGACCCGCCTCCTACAGGCCTATTAAAAACAACAGCAAATCAATCAAGTGGCTCATTAAAACTCATTACTTAAATGTAATCATTCCTATTTACAGTATTCAACAGTATATGATGTTTATGTGCTTACTATTGTTCTTCTAGCCTATATAATAATAATATATAAGGCCCAGGGAAAGCTTGTTCAGCTTGGCTTGGGAACAGGATCATATATGGAGATACCTGACTCCTACCTGTATACTCCTCACTCTACGTTTTTATTTTTAGAACTGTAGAAATGTTGGGCATTGGCTCATCTAAAAGCTGCCGCTGGTGATGAAAAACCTAACTCATCTTCTTGTCGCGCTAAAGTGCCAGTTAGTTGTTATCTTTGGAAATAAAAATATATATATTTGCACTGTGTTTTAATGTAATAACCTGCATCCTCCTAAATTAGACCATAGCCATTTTGACCACTACATTTACTAAATTGTTGAAAACTAATTATAATACTTTTTTGTAAATATTCTGAAAAGTACAGTCATTTTATGTATCATGCTATGCATGACAGTAGCTTTTTATAAATTATTAAGAAATTGTAACTGTAATAAGAACTGAAATTCCACTTCTACCATGTGTTTGTATTGTAGATTGTTAAGAACAGGTCCCAGGTAAGATGGCTGTCAAATTGTACCACACTGATTTATAGGGCCTCAATGACATCAGCCCATGTTCTATTAAATATGTGGGTAACTATAGAAACAACAACTCTTTTAATAAATTAATCCCAGAATGCATTTCATTTTCTTGACATGGTATTGAAACTATTGAATAATCTGATATCAAGCAAATTAATTTGATATCATGCTGACTTATCAGCAACACACATGTTATTGGTGGAACCATAAGTAGGAACATTTATCATTTTGCGTAATATAAAGGTTATCCTGGCAATTGAGGTTGCTGTAGGTGCTGTTGCCATTGCTACTGAAATTAGTCTCCAGCCTGGTGTTGACTTTGTAGCGAATGGAATATTTTCGGTGCTGTCGATTCACGCAGGGTGAGGAAGGACACTGGGAAACAACAGCATGGCCAAAACTCCACCAAACTGTCCGTCCAGTTCAGGAATGACATTGTGTTTCCAACACTCATCATTAAACATGAATTTTGAGAAGAAAATAGAAAACAGAAGTTAAAAGGGTCTATAAATATACACTATACATTATCTGTTTTTATTGTATATTTGATATGCCCACAACTGCTTCAAATGGTTCAGACCAGCAAGCAAAACCAGCTGACATTGAGAAAAGGCATCAGACAGCAACAGTGGTCAGACGTAAAAAATAGACACTGGCATATAGAAAGAGAGAGACTGACAAAGACACTAATAGAACAAAAATATACAGTATGCAACTTGATTAGTTTGTGTGTAGTCAAAGATGAATGGGATTTATACAACATAACAATCCTAATTTTCAAATGTGTTTTCTTACAGAGACACCAGCCAGAACCTGTATATAGATGGTCAAGTGTGATCTCACATCTGGAAGGCAGCTTGTATAAAGGTACAATATAGTTCAAATACACATGTAAAGTTACATGCCAGGCATTGCTGGATAGTTCTAAAAAGTCAAATGCAATTTCTATCCATTTTAACATAATATTTTAGGGCACAGTATTCACAATTTCATGCATCTATTTATATATCATTTATTACATTTCATGTGACTATCAACAGAGTGATGAACAGACAACCTTTCATATGCAAATATAGTCACAGATTTCACATACTGCAGTCCCCTAGAGCAGTGGGTTATAAACCTCTCCTGGACCACTAGAAGCTCACACTTATATTGTGGCCCTGAACTAGGTCACCTGAATCAAGAGGTCAAGGGTTAGATATTTAGCAGACAAGTTGATTCAGGTGTGTTAGTTCTGCAGAGGCTGGGCGTCCCATGGAGAGGTTTGAGAACCACTGAAAAAGGCCAAATGTCATTCCCTGAGTTATGCAGAACGTCTGGTGAACAGTCACACTTGGCCTTTATTAGCCAATCAAAAAGTTGTGAAAAATAATATAATATGGTTTGTTTTCAATGGTAAAAGAAGCATACCATGTTCTCCAACATTTAAGAGAGTAATGACTCAAATGTTCAATGTTCCCATGTCCCACATTCTCCAGGCCACTACATCACTGATCTGTTGGACAGCCATGGCAGTGGGTGGCTCTGTCTGGATGACGCACGTGTCCAGAGGACAGATGTGGCCACTGTGCTGAGGACCAGAGCTCACATTGTCTACATCCTCTTCTATGTGTGCAGGTACGGCTCTAGGCCACAAAAGATGTCACAGAATATTAATGTTATTAAGTTTTCACTTCTATCTGTAACACTCCTATGTATGTTATTATTCACACATTGTCTTTAAGCCCCACCTCTTCCTTCTCATATAGTAACCAGGTGAGGGAGACCAAGCACCTGAGATACAGATGTAGAAGAGCTTCCAGAAGATTCTGTCTGACCAAGACCACCAAGGTAATCATTGGGAAACTCTTTAGAGCACAGGGACTGAGTACAGACACTGGTTTTGAAGTTGACAGGGGAGGCTAGCTTAGCTTGGGACAGTGACAATTCATGTCCACTACACTTGGTTGTTGATCGTCTTGAAATATAAATCCAAATGCAATGTCTTTAAAGCGATGAAAAGCTACATGATCTTGTGTGAAAAGTGGGCATTTGAGGGGAACTCCTTGGCAGGGACACAAGTGTGTGTCCTTGGCAGGGTTTAAAGTGTTGCAAACACTGGGTGGAGAATGTCTGTGAAACTACAGGCAGAGGAGCTAACCAGGATAGAAAACACAAACATAGTGGATTAAACCACAAAGCACTAAATAAGATCTGAATATTTCTGTGTTCTTTTTTAAGGCAAGATACATAAGTGAGACTGGTGTGGGGTCCTTAAAATACTTAATTCACTCATTAAAATGCAAATCAATTCATAACATTTTTTTGCATTCGGTACTCTGGATTTTCTTGTTGTTATTCTGTCTGTCATTGTTCAACTTAACCTACCATTAAAATTAAAGACTGATAATTTCTTTGTCAGTGGGCAAACTTACAAAATCATCAGGGGATCAATTTTGTTTTTCCTCACTGTATGCTGATGGGTTTACTTTGTTAACTTTATAATGTGGCAGTGGAATAGGGGTTAGCTTAGCAAGATAGTTTATAGTAATATGAGTTCCCCATCTTCCCCACTTGCATTTGCTGCTCGTGTTCTCTCTCTAACTTCCACTTGTTGACCAATGTAGCTGGGCTTGTTAGCCAGCGAGCCAACTAGAGAATCTAAAGTACACTTTATTGTTTTTATCTTTCGGAAAAGGATGTTGATGATTATTAACTCATTATTCTTTCTGGCTGTTGACTACTCGTGAGGAAAAACTTCTAATATGTCCAACTAATAATGCAAAATATGTTGCCCGCTAACCAGGACTGGCTACTCATCGTTCTCCACGGACACACAGGATATATGGGAGGAAGACCAGAGTTCATCTAATCTAATTAATGGGAACATATTCCATGAAAGGAGAACAGAGTGTAAAAATCTTTTGACTGAAATGTCAAATTCATTCTGCTGTAATGATCTGATACTTGGAGAGCCGCTAGTAACATATTTAAACTACAGACAATTTTAAACTACATACATAGTTCAGTCACATAGTTCAGATGCCTTCTGGGAGTCCACCCACTGGCTAGATAAAATGATGCCTTCTAGGAGTCCGCCCACTGGCTAGATAAAATGATGCTTTCTGGGAGTCCGCCCACTGGCTAGATAACATGATGCCATCTGGGAGTCCACCCACTGGTTAAATAACACGATGCCTTCTGGGAGTCCGCCCACTGGCTAGATAACACGATGCCTTCTGGGAGTCCGCCCACTGGCTAGATAACACGATGCCTTCTGGGAGTCCGCCCACTGGCTAGATAACATGATGCCTTCTGGGAGTCCGCCCACTGGCTAGATAACATGATGCCTTCTGGGAGTCCACCCACTGGCTAGATAACATCAGTAACATTCAGGTAACCACTCCAATTGCTACACATGGTTTCATCAAGTTCAGCACATCATGAGTTATTTTCGCAGTGATGAAAATGCAACGGCTCAAACGACTGTCTGTCCCATCTTCAGGTAGCGGTTACTTCCACAAAACAACATGTCTGACATTCACAGTCAATTTACGGTCCTTTTCATCACAATGTTTAGTCGTAACAGGACGTTAGTCAGATCTGCCAGGTCAGCCTGCTCAGTTAAAGCCTATTCATTAGCACACATGTTACTGTTTCCTAGATAAGCAAAACATTTCTCATCACACGGGCATATTTCCCTGGACTATCTGAGCTACATGTTCTCAACAGATACAAATAGCATTGTTATTGTTGTGCATTAAGGACTCCCTAAAGTAAAGTGTTGGTCCCCATTTTCATCAGCTGAAATTGGTTTTGTGCATAAATATGTGTATTTCCCGGTTAGTGAGCATTTCTCCTTTGCCAAGATAATCCATTGAACTGACAGGTGATTAAACAGCATCATCTAGTACACCTTGGGCTTGGGACAATAACAGGCAACTCTAAAACATGCAGGTTTGTTAAACAACACAAAGCCACAGATGTCTCAAGTTATGAGAGAGAGTCCAGTTGACAGGCTGAATGCAAGCAAGTCCACCAGAGCTGTTGCCAGAGATTCAAGTGTTCGTTTCTCTAAGACTTTCTGCATGGTGAATTGCATGGTGAGGCTCTAGGAGCTTGACCCCAATCTACAGCTCAGAGATATTGAACATGAAAAGTAACTGACTTAAGCTTGACACAATGTATGAGAGTACTAAACTATCTCTGTCTGAAGGACACTAAGTAGGATATTAATCTGATTATCTTGGTATTGATACTAGTGTGAATGCTTATAAGAAGTATACAGAATAAACTTAGTGGAAGGGTTTAATACAACAATTTATTAATACGGATCCGGGAGCTGAATCAGTTTAAGAACCTCGAACAAAGTGTTGCAAGTATCTTTATACTGGTCAAACAGGAAATGTGCCACTTGTGTTATACATTAAGAGATGGTCCCATGTTACAGCCTAATGTTTTCATTGTATGGTTACCATGACTACACATTCCTAAGGATGGGTCTGAGCCCCCTTGTAACAATACAAACGTGTTGAACTCATGTAGAAACACTGATCTTGTTGAACTCATGTAGAAATACATACTATCATAGGATATATGATGCTCCATTACTGATGGGTCCCAAACACCCTGTCCATACCACCTGCTAGGAACTGTGTATGTGACTGTCAGAGGACTCTTTGTATGAAGGACACTAGGTAGGATATGTGATGCTCCATTACTAATGGGTCCCAAACACCCTGTCCATACCACCTGCTAGGAACTGTGTATGTGACTGTCAGAGGACTGAATAGACACATAGGTTGACACTGTCGTGCTACAAAAGTTTTCAAAAATATATATTATTGCAAGTGAAATGGGCGAAATTCCAAAAAACTAATTAAATAATTAAAAACATGTCACCTCTGTCCAGGGATTGAAACAGCAACCTGTCATCTACTGGTCCACCCATGTTAGGCTCTGTTCTCAAGGCACTTAACCCTTACACACAGATCTTCATGGCTGCCCGTTGCCTGTAAATGTGTCATCAAGTTGTTTTGGGAGCTATTTCATCTCCAAAATCGCTGGGTGACATTGTTTTTAACCAACATAATCTCAATACTTTCAGTAAATAATCACAGACATAATAATTAATTACTATTTTATTATATATGCGATGGTTTCAAGCAAACATGACAATGACATTAACGTGGCTTCCTTCATCATGACAGCAGCTGTAACAGGAAAAGCACAGAAACAGGAAAGTATTGGGTCAGTATTTCTATTAAACTAAACACAACATAACACAGAAACAGGAAAGTATTGGGACAGTATTTCCATTAAAATAAACACAACATAACATAGAAACAGGAAAGTATTGGGTTAGTATTTCCATTAAAGTTAACACAACTTAACACAGAAACAGGAAGTATTGGGTCAGTATTTCCATTAAACTTAACACAACATAACACAGAGAAAGGAAAGTACTGGGTCAGTATTTCCATTAAACCTAATACAACATAACCCAAAATCAAGAAATAATTTAAATATTATTTCAACTTTTACAAATGTGTTCCACTCTGTAGTACCGAACCTCTCATTTGAGGATAATTTATTTTATTTTTTTCAAAAGCTGCTGTAAGTATAACAACAGTGTAAATAAAGATTACTGACCTCTAAATGGCTTCCATGACTAACAAGGGCTTCCTTTTATTTTTTAGCAGCGTCTGTCTGAGGTTCTTCAGTCCAAACTTCATACTCATCCAGTGAAAAGCTCTCCCAATATGACTCTTATCAGAAGGGGCAGGGTCCTCAACTCTTATCTGTTTGACTCTGGCTGAAGCTGTGTAGCTGCCGTGTTCTCTCTCTCTGTATATCCAGCTCTTTTTGTTGTCTCTTAGTCCTTTCTGTTCTCTCTGTTCTCTCTGTCCTCGATCCACCTTGAACCTTTGTAGACTCTTTTCTCTACGCCTTTGATGCCGTTGCAGTCCTTCTGATTTTATTAAAGATACTTAATTGTTCATATTTACTTTGGACCTTCTGTCCTCCGTTTCCTCAATCTCTTTTTACAATCTGCAATCATCTCTTCCTGTAAAAGGAATCACCATGATTATGGGAAATTATATTGCTGGAGGTTTAGAAAAGCTAGTGTTAAGTGTTAGACACTCCTGACAGTTCCACCCGCTCTGAGTCACTCAGTGGTGAGCTTGGTGTTGTTTATGTCATGACAGCAGGTAAGGATCCATGCGCGGACTGGGGAGGTGAGGGGAGAGGCAGACGGAGAGGTCAGGGACGGACAGTGAGACGGTTCACGTGATGAAGACGAAAGGCACAGGCGAGAGGGAGTCAGAATAGTCAAGGACCGGCCGTAGGTCGGTACACGAGCGGGTGGCAGGAGTACAGTCAGGGAGCAGGCAGAGGATTAGGACTCTGGCAGAGATCAGACGTATGTGTAGGGTGCAGGCAGAATAGTTGGCGATGGGCGATGGGTCAGTACACGGGATATCGAGACGAGCGTAGGTAAAGAGCGAGATGTGGCATGCGAACATAAACCATTGATCCGGCTGGGGAGAGGTGACAGGGAGCTGTATAAATATGGTGTGGTGAAGGAGTGTTTGGGAACAGGTGCGTGAATGGTGATTGGAAACAGGTGCACGCTGGCAACTCAGGGAAGCGAGCACCTGCCTCTGCGCGCTCGCGGAGGCGAAGGTGTGACAGTGTATCCAACGTGTGTGGTTACACACGCACAATCGCTTCAACTGGACGATGTGATTGGGCTGGATGACACAGTGTTTGCCCCAGTCTTCAGCACGGATAATGCATCACATTTGTCTCCTACCTCCCCTGCTAAAGTGGACGGTCGAGATCAGTTCAGTTCATTTGCTACTGGTGAGCGCTTACAGCTTACATACTTGAGCTCTGGCGCGAATGAAACTGACTTCCACACAGAGGCCAATGAAGCGGCATTATGACCGCGAGGCTGTGTCTCGTTCCCAACAGCTTGGAGACCGTGTTCAAGTGCTGTTGCCTGTATCTGGATCATTGCTCTCTGCACTTATTACAGGCCCGTACAGACTGGATAAAAAACTAAGTGAGACTGATTACGTTATAAGGACTCCAGATCGGAAACGTCAATGTCTTGTGTGTCACATAAACTGAAAAAGCTTTAGTCAAAGCTTTAATCAAAAGAATAGATCAGTAAGAGAAATTTCCTATATCATGAAAAACATGTAGTATTTATCATGCAACTTTCAACCAATATTACTCCCAGATCATTAACATCAACCCATCAGTCTTTAGACTACTGCTGTTATTTCTCCTAAACCACATGATCTTTTATGATATCATCATCCCAGTAGTCAGGGAATGGGAACACACCTGAAATGTCTGGATCCTCATTTACATGCTTCTGGACCATCACGTGTGTTGCGAACATAGAAACAAATATTTTTATTAGACAGACAAAAATATACCACAAATACAGAAAAGGGCAAGAGCAGCTAAGGCAGTAGTCAATAACCAACCATAGAAGACAACCCGAGAATGGGTCTCTTCCATGAACTGTATGAAGCTCTTCTATACTGTTACTAGTGTCTTGGACTAAATTGATTACCTTTTGTGACGCATCTGAGTTAAACCTACAACACTCAGATCCCACCACCTTACAGACACCGCCCTGGGAAGCCAAAATCATAACTAATGCCCTCCTGTTCTGTAGAGCAACTGAACGAGTTTCACTCAATTCCATGCCTATCGCTGCAATTGTATCAGTGGTCAAATTCATGTGTTTCTCCAACACTGTGGACAGGGCCATTATCTCTTCCTATGAGGTGTGTGGGCCATTATCTCTTCCTGTGAGGTATATGTGCCATTATCTCTTCCTGTGAGGTATATGTGCCATTATCTCTTCCTGTGAGGTATATGTGCCATTATCTCTTCCTGTG
>JACXGJ010015631.1:0-13253 GCA_016801105.1 Esox niger | reverse complement strand
GAATTTTTCCCCTGGAATGTGTTTTAATACCCACTTTTTATTGAATTTACTCTTTAATATAGTCAAACATGAATTGTTTTCTATGTTTCGAGAGGAAAATTTTCTTAAACAATTAATAAACTCTATTTATGTCAGTTTTAAAGTAATATTTTGGTCTCTTTTATTTTGAAAAAATCCTAATTTTCGTGACCCGGAAGTGATTTTTTAATGTTGCTCACAAGACGCTGATACGAGCAACAATACCAAACCATTTGAAGTAACTATACATCGAAATGTTCTTATTACTGGATCAGGCGACAACGGCAGATAAACAACAATCGTTTCTAGAAGGGCTAAGGAATAATGTCTGAACCGCGGAGAAACAATTATGTGACATTTTGATTTGTAACGTAACTCAAACATGAGAAAGTTAACAAATGCGTGAAGCTTCATTCGGATTGTCTACCTAAATTTAAATACAAGTGTGGCTTGCGTGACCATTTAGAGTGAAAATATTTAGAAAATATAGCCTAATACAAGTAGTTTCTATTTCAATAGTTGACTGAAAATATATTAACATCTAATTTAATAGGCCTATCAATTGGCACTGCTATTGAATGAATTGATTAATATAATAGATTTTATGTTTTTACCTAATTCTTCTGGACAGTTAACAAAACATTTAAAAATAATCATCAAAAGTTATTTGAATTTTTTTATACATGGCTTTTTGCCCTTGGATATTGGAATGTGCAGTATATGGTTAACATTGGTCTGTTAACTCACTTAAATACTTCAATCAAGATTGAATTATTCTCAATGGTATAGATTACATTGATAAAATGATTTTGACACCTAAATATTGAATATTAATTTTATATTTATCCATAGGGATGGGCATTTTGCCCCGATAGTAAGGTAAAACGCCCCATTTACATGGTTTGCCATTTGATTAAATTAAATAGAATAATTCTGACCAATAATTTTTCCCAAATGTATGGCTTATGTCAATATGTTCATATAAAATCAGAACAAACCTTGCTTTTTAGAGTCAGAAAATACAGATTTCCCTTAAGGGGGCCATTTTCACCCAAGTTATCCTACACAGCGTTGCGATTCCACAACAGCTTTAAGGGTTGAGCTCCATTGTACATTCCCCTAAGGCATATTGATGTTTTCAGATATATGATCACATGTTTCGAGTGTTAAAGCCTATGAGTTTAATTATATTGAGATTATTATGGAAAACATAAGGAAAATAATGTGATCTGACCCTTGCTGTAAGAACTATGACAGTGTATGGCTTTCAGCAACTGGCAAGGAACTTGCAATGTCAGTCAGCTTGCTTCTACAGTCATCTGCTTTTGGCTCACCACTAATGCATTTTCAGTCAGCAACTATCAGAAAATAGCAGTGATTATTTCTTTACACTTTTGTCATGCGAGTTTAACAGCTGTACATTATAATGCAAAAAACTGAAAAAAAGGTTTTGTAATTTATCACTGTGCCCTTTGAATGTTTTTCGAAAGGCCAAAAGATGGTATTTAAAAATGAATAAACTTGTAATTTCTGAGTGTCTGAACTAAGCATACATCATTATTGGTTGGCTTTCTATAAGTCTTGTCTATCGTCTGATTGGTCGTGGCACCATTGTTTCACATGTGCTGGAGTATCTTAAACTCCAATTTAATTAACGTGTCAAGAGTGGAGCGGGTGTGCTTGTCATGATACACGCATAAAGACCTTTGTTCTGACCTTTTTGCTGATGACAATGCAATTACAACCGAGTACAATAACGCAACACACACATTAGTCATCATCATCAGAGATAATGTCTCCTCCGGGCTTTGGGTTGCAGCTGTCTCTTCCCTGGGGTGTCTTTCTCTGCCGTTTACATTACACACTCTGCGTTCTGTCATCATCACAGAGCTAGACCTTCTCATTAGTTTAACACAGAAAGAACGAAGATAAAAGATGAAAAAATGGGTAGAATGTGATTGGAATGGTGCTTTCCTGTCTGCAGCTGTGGAAGTGAGAAGAGAGGGATGGGGGGGAGGGATGGGGGAGAGAGGGAGGGATGGGGGAGAGAGCGCTATGGGCATGTCTTCTGGGAGTAATTGTTCAGGCTTTTTGTATGTTTCCTTTGGGAATGGCACATTTTCTGGCTTTATGGGAGAGACTGCAAGCCGTTTGATTAAAGCTTGGCCACTGAACGGAGAGTACAGTCTGATTACTGAGGAAATTAGACAGAGTCAGGACAGCTACGCCGTGTTAACCCCAGAAAGCAGAGGCAAAGGAAGGAGAATAGGGAAAGACAAAGTGAACACATTGAGCTGAGAGCAGCCAACATCCAGAAAAGACAATTGTCCGTCTACAGTAGCTCCACGTGTAATTAACTGGTCTATCATCCCTAGAAAGAGACAGAACTCTGCCATAGCTCTTATCCTCTCTGTAAGTGCTGGCTGAGTGTTAGTAGGCCAATCAATCTACAGCTTATGTCTGTGTGCAATAAGGGAACAATCCTGCTTTCTTTGCATTTGTGGAACAATAAGAAAACTACTTTTCTTTTTCAGTTAATCAGACATTCCTATTGTTTAGCACAACAGTGATATGATTGGTTTTGAAGAACGCGTCTGTTAACTGACAGGAAAAGGGGGTGTAAGAATCCTATGAGAGACAAAAATGAGCAGATGGCTTAAAGAGAAAACCTGCAAGAAATTGTGTGAAAAATATCCTCTGATTTTCTACTGAAAGCAAACCACTTAATGTTGTGAAAAGCACAACATTTGGTTTGGAAAATTAGAGAGACTTTGTGGGAGTGGATTTGAAAAGAGCATGGTCTGAGCAGAGGATAAACACAATGGCCTCCATAAGTATTGGGACAGCAAGAATTAGTTACTTATATATTAGTACTTATTTTGTCTCTACACATGTTTGGATTTCAAATCTGCTTGCTTCAAGCATTATAACTGAATGATTATTTTCTGTGATCTAATGCACATTACACCTTAGGAATGTTTTAGAGGAAATATTCCAACCCCCTGAGGAAAAGAAGGACACTGGGAACCCTCAGGAACACATCCTGATCTAACGAGCACACAAGGGGCCGCTACATCACAGACTGTTTCTGTTTTAATGCCCCATTGACACACACTGACCGTTCGTTCATCGTGAACAGAGGGACCGTGGTCTGTCTGTGGAAGCCTGGATCTGGGTTTCGTCGGTGGCATGTTACTGAGGTGTTGGTCTCCCGTCCACAGAACAATAGACTATTACACACATAGACTATCAAGCCACCAACACCTCTATCTGGTCACAGCCAAATGACCTTGTACTGTTAAGAGTTCACACTGCAGTAAGATCCCATTCACAGCACCGTTAGCTGTACCTTATCTACAATAAATAAAGATGGACACCAAGTGGCCAGAAGAATTCTAGAAAGCTGTTTATTATTTGTATATATTAGTATAACATAAATATATTAATGCAAACAGCCATAGAAGCACAATGTAAAAGAGTACAACTGGTTTGATGAGGACTGTGAAATGATCAAAACTCTATCAAATCAAAAGCACTGAAACCCAAATAATAATTATAAGTTCAACAATACTGTATTACCCAAAATGCACAATACAACAAAAACTATGATAACAGAGGTGTCCATAAACACAAACAACCTCAGACAAAAGGAATATCCAAATGAAAAACAAGCTATAATACTAACCAGTGACTTACATAAGCAAATATTTGAAAGCAATCTACAACACCGACCAAAGAGATGCACAGAACAAAGACAAATTCATGAGTTCAGTAGAAAAGAAAAAGCTACGAAGGACAATTCAAATCCACCAAGGGCTCATTAATCTATGACATTCAGAAACTAAGCTATGACCTAAAGTCGAGGAGTCAATATTTTTCAAATATGAAAAACGGGGCTCTTTGCAGAAGGGGTGTGGTGTCACATCATTACCAAGCCGTGCTACACCACGAGTTGAGCAGACATAGACAGGAACAGACGCAGCTGGCTCCCTGTTGAGCCAGAGGCTGTTTAAACACTAAACCTGAGACAGAGACACTTTTCCTGACAATATTGCAAATATCATTTTCTCAAACCTGACACCATTATTCAAAATCTTAAAGATATGTGTTTTGGTATGACTCTACATTACTACTGACATAAGATAAAGGACAGTCTCTGACAGAACACACTACATTACTACTGACATAAGATGAAGGACAGTCTCTGACAGACCACTCTACATTACTACTGACATAAGATGAAGGACAGTCTCTGACAGACCACACTACATTACTACTGACATAAGACGAAGGACAGTCTCTGACAGACCACTCTACATTACTACTGACATAAGATCAAGGACTGTTTCTGACAGACCACTCTACATTACTACTGACATAAGATCAAGGACTGTTTCTGACAGACCAATCTGCATTACTACTGACATAAGAAGAAGGACTGTTTCTGACAGACCACACTACATTACTAATGACATAAGAAGAAGGACTGTTTCTGACAGACCACTCTACATTACTACTGACATAAGATGAAGGACTGTTTCTGACAGACCACACTACATTACTACTGACATAAGATGAAGGACTGTTTCTGACAGACCTCTACTTTACTACTGACATAAGATGAAGGACTGTTTCTGACAGACCTCTACTTTACCACTGACATAAGATGAAGGACTGTTTCTGACAGACCACACTACTTTACTACTGACATAAGAAGAGTCAGGCAGACAAACAAACCAGCAGGTCATATATTAATGTTCTACTAATTGTCCTGTGAATGATGTTGTGCTGTAAATTAACAATGAGCAATTATTTGAAAAGTTAACTTGGGCAGAATGTACATAATTATATAATGTGAATGAAGCATTTTGAATTGAGAGAACGAGAGAGAAAGAAGGAGAGTGGATGAGGGTCTTTGTGACTGAGCGCCCTGGCAGCTGTGTCTGTGGGCCTGTATTGTGAGTGATTGTAGACTGGGTTGTGTCTGTTAATGTGTTGATTTTGTTGGAGACAGCTGTTCCCTCTCTCTGCCTTTAATGATCACTCGGAGACAATGTTATTTTATTATTGGAACACAGTCTCTCATGCCGGCCGATCCTTTAACTGAACATGTAGAAAACGACAGGAGAAAATGAGGTGGAGAGAAAGAGGGAGAAAGAGAGAAGCCTAATTATGGCTGTGAATTCAGAGGTCTTTCTCTGTTTCTCCCTCTCATTATCACACAGTTCTCTTTCTCTTTCTTACTTTTCTTTTCTTCACCTCCCTCCCTCTCTCTCCTCTCATTGAGCCCCTACAAGCAAGTGATAATCCCCTACTCACAAATGGACTGAGAACCAAACAGAAATCCATTTCGGTTCCATTTTCTTGACAGTGTAGCTGTAGACTAAACTTGTTTTTTAATGAGGGAGATTAGTGTTTATGGTTTGTCTCTCTGCTTGTTCTCCTGCCTGACACGTTCAGCTACTTCTACTCAGTCTAGTGGCACTCACTTACTTCCTACACTCTGACTGTCCCTGTTTCAGATAAAACACCAGCACATGCTGGCATGAAGTAGTCCCAACAGAATGCTGATAAAATGATCCTGTTCAGTGCAGCCCACCATTGTGTGGTTAGGTTGTTGCTGACCACAACATGCCCTGTTCACGTCGGGCATACCAGATGTGGATGGGTCAGGGGTCAGCGACGATGTCCCCGATTGGACAGCTGTGTCTGAGAAACAACAAACAAACAGGAAGTGACCTTGAGCTCCACTAAACTTTACCACCAACAACGTCCTGCATCTCGAAATTCTGTCCGTATTCATGAGCATCTGGTTGTGTTTGACCGGTCAGGATCCACGCTGAATTCTAACGACTTGGCATCTTTATTATTGTCGCATTCATTGTGTTTTGTTGTTGACGTTCTTTTGGCTGTAGCGTCCCGGGGGCACTGTGCTACTCCACAACACTGCTTGACGAGCGACGGCAGTGCCTGTTCTCTGTGTGTGTGTGTGTGTGTGTGTGTGTGTGTGAAAGAGTGTTTCAACAGATGGGTGGACAAAACGAAACAGTAATGTGGATGTAGAAGGCGTCTGAAGAAGGCGTGGCCAGGCAGGTCTGTGTCATGGCACCGGACCCAGGTCCTGTCAAACCCAACAAACCTCGAGGCACATGGGTCAGTTCCACTCAGCTGTCAGAGCTGGACCCCCGCGGGTCCTCCAGGACTAACAACATTTGGACTGCAGTCTGTTCACTGCAACCTGGATTGAGAGTTTCTAAATCCACGTGCGACATGTTTGAATTATGTGGTGCTGGTGAACTTTAGGGGAAAATGTATTGCGATTGTGAGCAGGTTGAACACTCTGAGGTTTAGACATCCATTTCTTTATTAGATGTGGGTGAAACTTCTAAACAGGACTCCTGAAAAGGCCACTGGGGGAAGGTTGGGTCAAGAAGCCCCACCAACCACCCTGGGAGACATTTGTGTGTGTGTTTGTGTGTGTGTTACTGTGTGTCTGTTTGTGTGTGTGTGTGTGTGTGTGTTCAAATACATCTAGAGTCGCTTGTTGACAATGCAGTCCAGAGAGGGGAGACGAGAACCTTTTGAGGGCTGAATAACAGCACAGTTGGTATTTTGTGATCTTAAATGAGTCAGTACTAGAGGTGACATCGCTAAGGGCTCAAGCTGTTGTCTGAGTGACATGAACATTGCCAAGGTAACCCCTGTGTAAGAAGACCTGTGTCAGGTCATAAGGACATGTTGTGAAATATCAAGTTCAGAGGGAGCTGAAGGGAACTGTTGACTTTATGTAATACCTTGTTGTCTGTGTGGTCTTTAATGAGAAAATACTGACAGATTACTTTAAAACAGATCATATATGATCCTGCAGCACTCTGGAAAGGCCATTGATGAGAAATGATATTTGTGCAGAATAAACGTGTGAATGAATGGATCTGTGCACATCACCAGAGTGCCTCCATGGCCACGAGTTGTTGATGAAACTCTGAGGGGGACTTCCAGAGAGTGGCTAGTGGTTTCATAAACACGTGAACATCAGGACACGCTTTGACTCTTGGCTGCTATTCACGGTCTGGTTTTAATTAATTAATTCAAGTTAACAAATTCCTGCTATTCCTTTAGAAATAAACTAAAGTAGCAATCAAACATTTAATTTGGGAATTCTTAGTTTTATTTGTATGACGTCGAATTAGTTCATGCCAGTCAGGCATAGAAGGACATTTTAATACAGGAGTATGGGGACGTTTTAATACATAAATATAAGGATGTTTTAATACAGGAGTATAAGGGCATTTTCATACAGGAGAAAAAGAACGTTTTAATACATAAATATAAGGACGTTTCAATACAGGAGAATAAGTACATTTTAATAAAGGAAAATAAGAATGTTTTTAATACAGGAGTATAAGGATGTTTTAATATGGGAATATGATGATATTTTAATACAGGAGTAAAAGGACATTGCAATACAGGAGTAAAAGGACGTTTTAATACAGGAGAATAAAGAAGTTTCAATACAGGAGTATAAGGAGGTTTAATACAGGAGAATAAAAACGTTTTAATACAGGAGTATAAGGACGTTTTAATACAGGATTCTAAGGATGTTTTTATACAGGATTCTAAAGGCATTTTAATACAGGAGTAAAAGGATGCTTTATACAGGAGAAAGAATGTTTTAATACAGGAGTATAAGGACGTTTTAATACAGGAGAGTAAGGATGTTTTAATTCAGGGATATAAGGACACTTTAATACAGGAGTATAAGGACGTATTAATTCAGGAGTATGAGGATGTTTTATACAGGAGTCAGAATGTTTTATACAGGAGAAAGAATGTTTTATAGAGGAGAAAGAATGTTTTAAACACAGGAGTATAAGGACGTTTTAATACAGGAGAGTACAGACCTTGTAATATGGGAGTATAAGGATTTTTTATACATGAGTAAGAATGTTTAAATTCAGGAGTGTGAGGATGTTTTAATTCTGGAGTATAAGGACGTTTTAATACAGGAGAGTAAGGATGTTTTAATTCAAGAATATAAGGACGTTTTAATACAGGAGCATAAGTGTGTTTTGATACTGGAGTATAAGGATGTTATAATACAGGAATACGGAGGTTTTAATTCAGGAGTATAAGGATGTTATAATACAGGAATACGGAGGTTTTAATTCAGGAATATAAGGATGTTATAATACAGGAATACGGAGGTTTTAATTCAGGAGTATAAGGATGTTATAATACAGGAATACAGAGGTTTTAATTCAGGAGTATAAGGATGTTATAATACAGGAATACGGAGGTTTTAATTCAGGAGTATAAGGATGTTATAATACAGGAATACGGAGGTTTTAATTCAGGAATATAAGGATGTTATAATACAGGAATACGGAGGTTTTAATTCAGGAGTATAAGGATGTTTCAATACAGGAGAGGAAGGATTTTTTTATTCAAGAGTATAACCCCTAACCACCTCTGCTCTCTACACATTGGACTCCAGACGACATACAGAACAAGAAAAGCTCATCAAAGACTTCATTTAAAATTAGACATATTTGAGGGCAATTCTTTCCTCTCAACTTGTGATTCTATTCCCAACATGAAACTAAAAATATTACAGAACTCACCAGGACTCACTGAGAGATGTAGATGTGGCATCACAGCTTTGCACAGCCAGCGCAATAACATCCTGAATGATACATATGCAAATTAGATGGTTAATACCATGGCGACACAAGCCCCTAAGCTCCCACCAGTCCCCCAGTGTTCTGCCCTGCAGGATCATCAACAACAGAAGAGACTGTCAGAGTCGTCCCTGTTAAAGTCCAAATGCAGTCGTTTCAATTAGATTTTTTAATCAGCACATAGTGTCTAAAAAAAAAATGTCTTCCCAAAATATTCTTTATAATGCATTTCCCTGAGCCTCCCTCAAGCCTTCAAATACTTTGACTAGTTGATTGGAGTTAGGTTACCACTATTTCTTTAAATTAATTTCTTTATACAACCTACCTTCTTAACAAGCTAAAACAGCAATTGATTTAAAGAAACCAGCACTATGACATTAGGCAATTTGCCAAAATTACCATCCCACCTAAACAGGTTTAAATATTCAGGCATTATTATAAATGAAATTAAAACAATTTCAGTTTTATTTTGATCTTACTCATTTACTGAAAATCAGTTCTCAGACATTCTTATCTTGAGGAATGTTCCATGATAAATTACAATTTATATAATATTATAAGAAATGAGGAAAATCTGTTTGTCATCTATTTGCCTTTATTTGCATTTCTACAATTAAATCAAGCGTAGTTTTATAAACAATACACTTCCACGTCCTGTGACATGGGTATATTGGGAATTGCATTGTGGGTGTTTGCTCCATAGAGCTGAAGAATTCTGCATGCTAATTCTGTCATTACCCATTTCAGCCTCGCTGGTTGGTGGGCTTCTCTCTCCATGCAAACATTTACATGCAGCTTTTTGCCAATGGAAAGAAATACTGTCTTCCTCCCCCACTTAGTTTCCCACCTACAAAAGAGAGCATTAGCAATCACTCAACAATACCTTATGATATCATACACTTATGAAACAAAATAAAATAATGGACCTTGTAAACCCATGGTCAACCAATCAAATCAAAAGTAGGATGTACAGAAACGACACGAGCCTATTGAGTAAAGGAAAGCCAAGGAGAGAGAAGGTGCAATGGCAGAGAAGGAGAGTGATGAGAATGGAGGGTTTTGACTGCACTTATTGACTCCTCAGTACGACTGATGTTTACAGTACAATCAAGTCATAATAACTGACTGAACATGACATACAGTACAAGTCATAATTACTGACTGAACATGACATACAGTACAAGTCATGATTACTGACTGAACATGACATACAGTACAAGTCATGATTACTGACTGAACATGACATACAGTACAAGTCATGATTACTGACTGAACATGATATACAGCACAAGTCATAATTACTGCTAATGTCATTCACTCAACCAGGCCTCCACATTTGAAACAATGCATTTTTAATTACTAATATTTCTAATGATTTGTGCATAGAGCCATCGATCGTCCCCCAGAGTATGAATACCTGAATCTGCTTTTCTATTAAAAACAACAGCATATTGATGAGTTACAATAGAAAATTAAAACAGGCTTGCTGTACAGGAATGGGACATGCTATTATTACATTAAATACAAAGCAAACAGTTAATTAATCATTCTGGTAATCAACTAGGGTATATCCTCTATATGAAGTCTATTGACACTGTATAGCAGGCATTAGACATAATTCACCACCATGCATACCAGGCGATGGGTATAGCACTCATTCCTGATTTTCTACCTGAAGATCAATGCTCCAAAAAAGAATGTATTAAGCCCTTTGCTAAAAAATCCTGACATATTGTTCTACATTGATGTTCTACATTGTTGTTCTACATTGTTGTTCTACATTGTTGTTCTACATTGTTGACATAGGCTTATGTGTTAACCAGATGATCTCTAATGTCAGTGATTGGCGACAGTAGGGATCCTTCAATACCCACTGACTTCATTTGATCTGCATTTAGCTTTTCTGTCCCTTCAATGTGAAACAATCTCCAAAACACACTAACATTGAGAGTAATTGGTCCCTTTAGGGCTTTTCAGATCAAATTTTAAGAGATCCTTTCATTAATGACAGTTTTGTTTTTTTATTCTTGCATATTTAATGTTTATACTGTTTTTCTATGGTATGTTCTTTATTTAAAAAACATGCCCCAATAGGGTGCATCTGGAAAAGCAAGCTTGGTTTATCTGTGTGGCATCTACGCAAAAACAAGTGAAGAAAGGTCAAGGCTGGAACCTTGGCAACAGAATAAGTGGACAGGCAGAGAGACACAGTTGTTTGAGCATCAATATGACTTCCTCTGTATCAAAGATACAGCAGCATTGTGTCACTGCCTCAAATGAGATTGGATTTCATCTTTAAAGAAGTTGTTAGCCCTTGTGTGCATGAGTCAGTTAAAAGGACAAAAAGGAGTAGACATTTTTCACTTACAGTACCTTTGAAAAGTATTCACCCCCTTGGACTTTTCCGCATTTTATTGTGTGACAACATGATCATAATGGATTTAATCACAAGTTGTCCTGCAAAATATGTCACAAATGTGGATCTGTCTACATCAGGGTGTTCTCAGAACAGAAGGAATCAGGATGAGGCGTAACTAGAGAGAAATACAGAGAAGTCTTTGAAGAAACATCCAGTGAGCACAGACTGGGCTGAAGATTCAGCACGACAGATACCCACAGCACACGACAAAGAGGCTGAAGATTCAGCACGACAGATACCCACAGTACACGACAAAGAGGCTGAAGATTCAGCACGACAGATACCCACAGCATACGACAAAGAGGCTGAAGATTCAGCACGACAGATACCCACAGCACACGACAAAGAGGCTGAAGTTGCTTCGGAAAAAGTCTGTGATCGTCATTGAGTTGCCCACTCAAAGCCTAGACCTCATTCCCATTGAGAACATGTGGAAAAAGTAAAAATTCCCAAAGAACGTGCAGAAAGTGCTGTGTCCAGATGTACAGAAGAAGTAGAGACTTCACCCGCATTCCTAATTGGAATGAATCAATTCTCACGTCCACTGCCCAGCTAGCGTGTGGTGAATGTGTGCTGAGTGCATGGTTCTGGCAGAAACTGGTGGCAATGAGTTGTCCACGTGGGCCCTGCTTGTGGCTTGAGAAGGAGGTGAGTGTACTCCTTTTTGGTGAAGGCCCTTTAGTACCTCAGCTGGTAGAAGTGCTGCATAAATCAAATGTATTATTCATTTTTATAGGAGAGTCTAGAGAAAAGGCAGTAGAAAAAGTCAGACCTCCAGCTCCCTGTTTCTATTTAAATGAGATAAAGTGGACCAGACCCATTTAGTGCTTCTGTATCTGTGGGAGACTAACCTTTTTAATTGGAACCAAGCTTACAAGTATTTTCAATGGTACATGAGTTAACTTTATTCAATATAGTCCCATTCTGGTACTTTTGCAAAATAAATCTCTCATTTTGGGCTGGATGTTAAATATTTTGTTTTCCGTATATGTGCAGAATCTCTAAGTAGAATCATCCTCATGTCTCTGTTTGCTGTGGCATTCCAAGTTTGAAAGGAAGTAGATTTGATAACAGGGTGAAATGCTCATAAGAGCATCTCTTGTTGACAGTCTTCAGAGTATTTCCCATTTCCTGTTGACAGTCTTCAGAGTATTTACCATCTCCTGTTGACAGTCTTTAGAGTATGTACAATCTCCTGTTGACAGTCTTTAGAGTATTTACCATCTCCTGTTGACAGTCTTCACAGTATTTACCATTTCCTATTGACAGTCTTAGTATTTACCATTTCCTGTTGACAGTCTTAGTATTTACCATCTCCTGTTGACAGTCTTTAGAGTATTTACAATCTCCTGTTGACAGTCTTTAGAGTATTTACCATCTCCTGTTGACAGTCTTAGTATTTACCATCTCCTGTTGACAGTCTTAGTATTTACCATCTCCTGTTGACAGTCTTTAGAGTATTTACCATCTTCAGCATAGAGTAGCACAATGTCGCTGGACTCATGAGATGCATGTATGAAGATGAATTTGATATAGCTATCTTCATTCTGCCTATTCTTAATGAATAACTTAAATTCAAATGTGTGTTGTTTCTCATAATCCTATTATTTGCTAAATTTTATGAAGCTGGCTATAGCTATCCTTAAAAGGTTGTCAGCCTCTAAAAGTTAAAACAAAACCAAGAAGCCATTTCAGCCTATCAATCAACATAGTGTAAAGTGCTGGCCTAAATAGCTTAGCTGGCATGCCTGCTAAGAGGCCAATTAGTAGCTGAACTCAGATTGAACTCAGCGCAGTTAGGTTGCCTGCAGCAAAATTAAAGGTATCATTTTGGGAACGTTGAATTAAAAACTATTAACAGTTATAGAAACCTGATGGAAGAAATCCTTGTGTGAGAGAAAGAGCCAAGCTTCTTGTCCTTGCCTTGTTTCCTGCAGATTACACCACTGCCAGTAGATGTCCCTGTCCCATCTGTCTGCAGATTACACCACTGCCAGTAGATGTCCCTGTCCCATCTGTCTGCAGATTACACCACTGCCAGTAGATGTCCCTGTCCCATCTGTCTGCAGATTACACCACTGCCAGTAGATGTCCCTGTCCCATCCGTCTGCAGATTACACCACTGCCAGTAGATGTCC
>JACXGJ010015630.1:0-13219 GCA_016801105.1 Esox niger | reverse complement strand
CACGGTCAGTCTGTATGATGTTTGTCAGAGACCCTGACACGGTCAGTCTGTATGATGTTTGTCAGAGACCCTGACACGGTCAGTCTGTATGATGTTTGTCAGAGACCCTGACACGGTCAGTCTGTATGATGTTAGTCAGAGACCCTGACACGGTCAGTCTGTATGATGTTAGTCAGAGACCCTGACACGGTCAGTCTGTATGATGTTAGTCAGAGACCCTGACACGGTCAGTCTGTATGATGTTTGTCAGAGACCCTGACATGGTCAGTCTGTATGATGTTTGCCAGAGACCCTGACACGGTCAGTCTGTATGATGTTAGTCAGAGACCCTGACACGGTCAGTCTGTATGATGTTTGTCAGAGACCCTGACATGGTCAGTCTGTATGATGTTTGTCAGAGACCCTGACATGGTCAGTCTGTATGATGTTTGTCAGAGACCCTGACACGGTCAGTCTGTATGATGCTGTATGTGAATCATTGATGCTAGTTAGTCAATCCCTGTTGTTAATAGAATCATTCGTCGACAGGTGGATTTGGTGCTAAGTTCCATGATGCATGCTACACACCGTCCCCAGTTTCAACATTTACCGATGGGCCCTCCCAATACCATGCCCTTCCTGCCCCAGCAACTCCACCCACCTTCATTCACAGCCCCAACCAGAATGACCCCGCCACCTGCCCCCTCCACACCCCCTGCCTCCGCTTTGCCCCCCCACCCAGCGCCACCTATCCCCCAGCCTACTACGGCCTCCGCCCAGCCCCTCCCCTCCACTAACCCCCATGCCGCCAGAAAACTAGACAACCTGCTGAAAATACTGGGGGACAGTTTTCCACAGTGCACCAGGTGAGATCAGTTTGACACACATTCTAAATCTAAAAGCTAGGATTGGTAGAACTATATAGGGTTTTACTTCTGTGAATGCTCCTAAAAATAATTATTTGCCTTTTAAAATGAAATTATATGTGATATTACATTATGGCTTTTCTACCGTAAAGATTCCGTAATGCAGTGGTGTCAGGAAACGCCTCTTTCAGGAGCCACACCAGGTCTGCAAGTCACAATGAGGTCGTGCCAATTGATGTGCATTGGAATCTAGACTGAGTTAGGATATGCGACCAGTGGATTTGTTGAGAAGACTGAATGCATTAACTGGCATTATAACAAACAATTCCAAAAACCATTCTACAGACCAGGGAATGCATACCGTGCCCTCCTCTGGAGTTATTGGAACTGTAGGCAATTTGTCTTTTGGATTTATTCTGGATTTGAAATTAAACTATTATTATATGAGATTAATTATAGGCTTTCAGCTGTTTTCGGGTGGTATTTGTGTAGATTTAGATTTGAACGTGTAGCCATTTTTCATATACAATCCCTCAGTTCCATGTCACCAAACATACTGGGACAGATAATATAATAATCCAAACGAAGTGTTTATTGGTGTTGGTCACTAATCGATTGAATTTGTTGTCTCCCTGAACACTTCGATCCAACCATATTCAAGGCATCTCTGGTGATACTGTCAGTCCTGTTCAGCAGACATCTTCCCCCGTTAGTTTGGAGGTCTCTCTGCCTATAGTCCCATCTTCACCAAATGAATAGAATGTGTGATTGTATGTAAAATTATTCTCTACTTCATTAAAAAAACCTTTCTTCCAAAGACAGCTGTTATAATGTAACAACTCCTTGAAGAATCCAGATTGTTTTCAGTAGTGTCTCCGTTTATGTGTACACTGTTAATTGATGGTCCAGTGAAAGATCATGCATCGTTAATCTAGATTGTAGTCTCACTGCCTCTCTCCCTCTACATCGCGACCTGTCCGTCTCCAGACCCCAGTTCATGTCAGTACTGCAGCAGATTAAGACCTCTCGAGGAACCATGTCTGGCATGACTATGGATGAGGTCACGCAGCAGGTAGCACAAAGACTGGCACTGAATGACAAACCGGTAAGACTGCACACAAACACACACATTCACGTACCAACACATTATTATCTATACCCTAACCCTTATTCTCCATAGGCTCCAGGACCTATCAGGCCTCCGTCTGCATTCAGGGGTGTGTCTGGTCCGCAAGGCCCAATCCAGAGGCCCCTAGGCCCCATCCAGAGACCCACACATCCCCCTCAGAGACATGCAGGGGCCCAGATCTTCCAAATAAGGCCTCAACTGGTAAAGACCAACCAACCTGCAGAGGGCACCAACAACCAGAGTTTGGCCTGGGTGATGAGATGCAGATAATTAGTGTATTTGTGCTTGTTGATACATCTCTCTGTCTCTCTCACCCTGACCAGCCTGTGGCTGCCAGTAATCGTAAGCCGTGCTTGATGTGCCAGAACCATGTGGATGCAGACAGCCTGCACCCCTTGAATTGCGCCCACACTGTACATAAGAATGTAAGTCCTACACTTAGAGAACACTTTTGGTGATGTTGCAGAGGGCAAACATTTTGGTTTGGGGACCATATTTTTGTAATTAAATGGTGGGCCACATTTGTTTGTGTAATTTGTTCATCGTAAATGATTTGCAGGCCAGAAAAGGGCAATAATTGAATTATTTATACTGTAAGTCCATTATAATGTCTACATTGAGGTGTATAAGAATGAGGTGGTGAGTTTTTTTATTATTTTACTTCCCCCTCAAAGCTATTTGATTACCTACCGCAGACTGAATGGAAATGCCTTGCGGGCAAAATCCTGGCGTTAGTTTGCCCTCCTCTGCATTAAACAATGTCTTGCTAGCAGGCGTGCATTACCAGGAAGATATGCTAGTTAGACAAGCTAGCTCAAACTGATTAATTAAGCTAGCTCAAACTGAATGATTAATATCCTGAAAGGGCTTGTTTGTAGCTCATGAGTAGCTCTTCTTCTGTCATGAGTAGGTCTTCTTCTGTCATGAGTAGGTATTCTTCTGTCATGAGTAGGTATTCTTCTGTCATGAGTAGGTGTTCTTCTGTCATGAGTAGGTGTTCTTCTGTCATGAGTAGGTGTTCTTCTGTCATGAGTAGGTCTTATTCTGTCATGAATAGGTCTTCTTCATAGAATTCCTAAAAGGCTTGGATTGCAGAGAAGCCACATAACATTTATTTATTGATCTAGAAGAAATCCATAGCCTTGATAACTTGATCAAATGAATTTGCATACACATCTTCTGCATGTTCGACTACTCATCACATTCACTGGCACATTGTCAGGTTGTCTTGTCCATGTACTGTGGCTCATTGAAAAAGAACAAATGTAGGATGTGGTGATCTCACTATTGATTATACTGTATGGTACAATCAGTCTGCCCCCTCAAAATACTGAAGACTGAAATCTTGAAATAAATAATTATAATAAACATTCTAAAATTACTATCCTGGACAATTTGGTCTTAGAATGTGTTCCTTCATACAAATACCTTGGAATTCGGTTTAGATGATAATCCTCTCTTTTAAAACCCTCTTTAATTAGTTAAAACATGTATAAAATGTAATATCAGAATTTGTTTATATTATAGAAACAGAGCATGTCTTTCCTGTTGATATAGAAATGAAATTGTTCAGGCCATGTTTATATCAGTTTATGTATGCTGAAAACCATCTGTAACAATCTAAAAGAAATGTTGGCGCAATCTGACGGAAAACATGTTAATTTGATGATTTGGGACCTTTTTGTGTTGGTTAAATAAATTCTGAGCGAAATGGGTGTGCCGATGTATGTATGTGCAAATATTGATATCATAATAATAATAATATCATACAGAGTAAAATTGACGTAATGGGTAGATATGCATGTTGTATGATCCACTGCAATTCAGCATGCAGATTTAGGCTACAGATGAAATAAAGTGTGAACTATACATGCTGATATAGGGATGGGCATAGTAATGTTCACTGGTCAGTTTAGTGGATACACACCACTGGTCGAAAGAAAAATGCATGTTTTGTTTGTGTTTATTGTAATACTTGTTGAAAACCTTGCTAGCTTCGTTGAGGGTAATGCTGATGATTTGCTCGTCTGTATTTCAGTGCATCAGTGTATGGCTGCAGTCCAGCAAGGATAACTCTTGCCCCTTCTGCCCAAACAAGTAAAAGGAGGACAGAGCAGAAGGCATGAAGGTACACACATTGCTTAACATACTGATGGTGATCTGTTCAACTTTACTGACATGGTGGAAGACTGGAATAGCCTTCTCATCCAGTCCAGCATTATGGCGATGTACCTCCTTTGTGACCCAGTAAACACAAGTATTTTCTACTATACATCCCCTATTTACAGTTGACTTCATGTACATCATTTAATAAAATGTTTAAAGGCTGACAAAAATTACTGTGTTGTTAAAACAACTGAAATTATCAGGCATTAACTCTAACTTTATATTTGTCTCTTTTTGAAAAAAATGTGTCCTAGAATTCGTAGTGAAATCACGTATGTATGCCTTTTCACTATGGGGCGTATTTTGTTTCAATTTTATCTTTGATTTCTTTTTGCTCATGTTCTTTCTTGATGTTATTTCTATCTTTAATACATTTTTATGTTTACATTGTTTTTAACTTCCGTGATTCTATGTAAAAAAATATTTCTATGGCAAAAAATACACTGAAGTGTTCTAAGTGCCTTACTGAAAGTCACATGTCACGACTCGTTGAATGTAGAACAGAATGTGGTAATACTTCGGTAAGTTTGGTTTTCTTGTGGAAATGGGAAATGGCAGTGACTCTTTGGACTATTGTAACAACCTCACAATAAACACAATTATCAGCAGTGATTAAAGGTGAAACAAAATCATAAAAGAACCATTCAAAACAGTTTTTCAAGACCTTTTCTATTTTATTGACAAGACAAACATATCTGAAGCAGAGATCAAAGAGCAAGACGTTATTGGGTACACCAGCTGTAAGTGTGACATTGATGTTCATTCATGTGGATTGGGTCACGGTGAGGGTGGCCACCATTTCAGAACATTCTCCAGATAATGAACGTGTGCAAATTGTGCAGGAGGCAGACCTTTATTGAGTTGCGTGATTTGGGAGTGATCCTATCTGACCGGGGTCAAAGGCTCCTAGACCTTCTTGGCAACGGTCTCGTAGAGAGCCATGAACTTGCTCTTCAGGTCCTCAAAGTAAGGCTCCAGCTTGCTATGGAGGTCAGCGGTGTGTGGGGACACGTTCTTCTTCACATCATCGACCGCCTTCACAAGGTGTTCCTTGTACTCCACAGCATAGGGGGATGCCAGATTCTTGAGCTCCTCCAGATTCTCAGTCAGCTTGGTGCGGACAACCTCAACTATGGGGAGCAGCTTGGACTTGGTTTCCTCAACGTTGACCTGAACTTTAGCGCGCATCTCTTCAACCAGGGGCTGAAGCTTGGCCCTGAGGGCCTCCATGTCTCCGTGGTTCTTGGAGATGTACTCCTGTAAGACAGGGTCCAGCTTCTCACGGTACTCATCAATGTGCTTCTGTAGGACCTGCCTCAGCTCCTCACGCTTGGGCTCCAGCCGGGTGCGGAGGTCCTCAACGTCAGCCATCACCTTCTCACGGGCCTGCTTGGTGGCTTCGAGGAACTGGGCAGTGAAGGCATCACCGTAGGGGGTCAGGGTCTGCGACGCGGTCTGGGTATACTCATGTAACTTGTCGAAGCTCTTGGACAGTTTCAACCTGGGGGTAGAGTGGGAGGTGAGGAGGGGGGGTACGGTGAGATGAGGTCGTGACCTGTACTGTTCAGTACAAAAGCAAGGATGAGGGGATGTTTTGAAGGCAGAATAATCTGCTGTAAGTTATGATGTGGTGCTGTTTGTATCTTACCTGTACTCTGCGTATTGGGTTCCATCCAGGTGTTCCAGGGTCTTCTCAGCCGTCTCCTTCACCTGAGTTAGGTACACCACGGCGGCAGCCTTAATGTGCTCGAGCTGGGAGGGGGCATCGCTCTGCAGGGCCCTGGCCTGGGAGCCTTGTTGGGGCAGGAACCGGGAGAGACCACAGCTTTAACTATGGTGCTTAGAGCTCTACACAGAACGCTATAGGAATGTGACGTTAAGGCTTATACTGACCTGCTGCCAACAAAATACTCAGCGCGAGAGAGATGAACTTCATAATGAAGGGCTGGGAAAGAGAACAAGTGGAAGATAACACGTTTAGAAGCAGCAATTCGATGTTCCACAGAAGTCATTTAAAAAATGTACACCAAACATTTTGAAGTTAGACGTCACAATAGAAGAAAGATTTTTAAACCTAACCACCATAAATGAGTTTTCTGTGTTCTCCCTCGAGTGTGCCAGTGAGGCTGTTGGTGTCTTACCTGGGGGGATGCTGCTCTGAGTGAGTGAGGCTGATGAACAGAGCGGTGCTCCTTTTATAGGTCTCTGAGCAGATGTGTGTGTGTTGTCTCAGACATGGACCTCAACCCTCTCAACCTTACTGGATTCTGCACGTTCAAGGGTCAGAAACAAACAGAGGACATTCTTTACAGTTTGATAAGCAAACAGAAAGATTCCAACAGTCCCTTCAGAAAGTATTCAGATCCCTTTACTCGACACATTTTGTCTTTCAGATTTAACTTATAATTGACTAAATGCATTTTTGTTTGCCATCAATCTATACTCAGGAATGCTATCATACCTTGGTTTACTGTGAAACTACCATGATGCAGTCAGTCCTAGACTAGGTATGTGTTGTGATCCATTTGCATTGTAGCAGATAGTGCTGTGTTGGCTTACAACTTGCACGTATGGGAGTCCACAGAAGCAGTAAACTGGATGCATGTTGTAACAACCAGAACAGCGCATCCCTTATCAAACATAGCAACACGTTGCAAACCTTGGCTCATTTTCTTACTGATGAGTTCATGAGTGTTAGCAGTGTGCACACACTTCGCTTCTCTAGGCCAAAGTTGATAAATGCATAGGTATGCTGAATTATTTTCTATTTAATCTATATTCTGAGCGGTTCATCAGTCGGTGTTTGGACCTCTAATGCTGAAGTATTTCACTTTTTGCCGTATTGACACTAATCACAATCTATCATTCCAACCAGTTTCTTTTACACCACTTTTACATGTTACATTTTGTGATTTAAAGCTATAATTGCACCAACTCCCAGTTGACTTAAAGGATTCTACTGCTAACCCCACCAAACCCAGACGGCGCTGGCCAATCGCACCGATTTCCTTGTTAACCCTGGGCTAATCATACAGCATGATTTGAATTCTGGTCTCGCAACGACACAGCTAACCTCCAGGTGGTGACTTTACCGCTGCACAAGGGCCCTTTCCTATTGGTGTTTGACCTTCTGTGGCTTTCCATTCACCTCCTTCCACTTTCTCTACCCCTAATGCCACTCAACACCTCAATAACCCCTGGGACATCAGGGGTGTTGGATTTGATTGGTTATAAAAATGCTGATGAGGTGAAACCATGGATATGTTATCTTGGTATCTGCTGTGTCAGTGAGTGCTGGGGTCAGAAGACAAAGTGTCTTATCTGATTTGACTGTGGTGTATAGCAACGCTGCATCTTACCTAACCTCCCTCCTCTCTTCCAGTGGTGTCGGGACTGATGAGAATTAAATACATCAGGCAGTTCAAACATTATAGAATGTATTAATATTACTGACTTCCAAGTTCCAGGTCAAATTGAACAATAATAAAACGCAGACAATTGTTGTTTATTTTTGTCAGCTTTAATCTGAATGTCTTCGTTGATTTGCATGCACTAGCTGTTAGACATTAAGACATTTCATTATCCTGTCAGTTCTTACGCTATGTATTCCAACACCTAAAGGATTTAGATACCAGGCCATTATTTGATGTACAACCCTGTTTCTAAAATGTTGGTATGCTGTGTAAATGGCAAATAAAAACAGAATGCAATTAGTTATCCCTGTACTTAATTGAAAATGGCTCAAAGACAACATATCAAATGTTGAAACTAAAATGTTGTTTATGGAAAAATAAATGGCATTCGGTTTTCAAAACAATTCTGAACAGGGTTATAATTTTGAAACGTCCACACGAATGGCTGGACCCAAGGTTTCCCAGCAAAACTTTGCCCAAAGCCTCACTTCCCCCGCCGGCTTGCCTTCTTCCCATAGTGCACACCACTGAGAACCTTAAATGGTCAAAACAAACCAACAAAATCACTTTAAGAGGCAAATTAATGCTCTCAGGAAAATCCAAAGATGCACCATTAAGAGTGTCCTGTTGGGCTGCTCCGTGGATGATGCAGTCAGCTCAAAGCACTCAAACCCCATGCAGGCCTTCCAGGACCCTTTTAGCACTGTCAGTGTTCATCATAGACCTCAACCACACAAGGTCTGTATGCTTTACAACCATCTAGCAGAGGGTGATCAGTCAGGAACACTGAGATCACAAAAAACTTCTACCTCAAGGTCTTTAGACTGTTCACCTTAAAGATGGCTGCCTCACAGAGACAATGATACAGTGGACATTTTTTTTAATGGTTTAAATAACTTTAGTGTGTTATGCTTTGACAAATTTATATTTTGCATCTAACATACCTACTTTGAATTGTTAATCAAATTTGTTTGGAGAGTCTTTATTTTACATGATCAGACACACTGTAGAAGACAGCAATGTAACCAGTTTCTTCTGGTCTGTCTTGAGTCACAGAATGAAGGGCTCCCTCTGGAGGTTATATAAAACTCTGGCAGGTTAGTAGTCAGTGACTAAATCACACAGTTTATCAAATAAATGTAACCCATAGGTACACCTCAAAGAAAACTGAAATGAAGCAACTCTACAAACGATTTACATCCATGGTCCTTTATTGGAATGCTTTATCTTTTAAGCATGTGACAATAAGCCAAATGTAATCAATTTTGCACCAAATACAGATTCTCACTAACATGAATTCTCATACAAACACTACCACATTCGCAACACAAGGTCATCTATCCAAGCTTCACATATATAGGTATATATATGTATTATGTACAAATGGGTCACTTCTAAACAGTCATACAACCAATGCACGCTCTCAAACATAGACTTCAGTCACACACATGCAGATGCGCTTAAACAGTGAGAGATGTATATTGACAGAGCGCAAGAATACAAATATAGAGGGTAGTAAGATGAGAGCATTCAGTGCTCAGCAAGAGGACCTTGGGAACCACATAAGTTAAACTGCAACAGGAACAAAAAACAAAAACGAAAGGCCACAAACACATCATTCTCTAGTGTGACCTGTAGTTGGGCTTTTAGTAGACTAGTACATCAATGTAGTTCTGTGTCGGTAGCTGTATCATGATGCTACTGTGTAAGACGTCCAGTGTAAACTAGGAGGCAGGTTGTGGTGTGGACAGGGACTGGGACTGGGACTGGGGTGTTCTGTATACTACACACAAGACACTACATGAGAACAGATGATGACCGAGCGGGCCAGACTGAGCAGGTGTTGCAGACTGTAAGAGGGAAAGCACAGGGGTTAGAGTTTTCTGTGTAAGGGAGAGAGCCAGTGTTTGAAGGCCAGTGTGGGAGGAAAGCTTGACCTCACTGTTGTGTCAAGGCACAGAAAGAGAAAGAAAATACTCTGTAGTTGGTCCTCGGATGGCAGTTAGGAACTTAAAGGAATGTTGGCATTTCTCGTTAATTTGACCCTTTTTTTTCTTCCGGTTCCAATTTCCTGAAGCCTAATTTGTGATGACATCCACTGCAGAGGGCCAGTTGGGAGCTTTTCAGAACATCCCCTGTGCTTCCGATCACAGTTCTCTGAACCACAAGTGAGCTTTCAGGGCCCTGAACCACGGCAAGGAGTGGCCAGTGTAGAACCAGGTCAAAGCATCCAGACATCCCTACCAGCCTTCCCCAAACACTACTGAGCACTGGACTGAAACCAGTGCCCCGTTTAGACCTCTAATCAGAGAACATACAGGGGTGCTGATAAGGGCTACTAAGCTGTGCCCCACTAAGGAGAAACGTAACCTTCCACCTGGCCTAGCCCATGTTCTACACTCCGCAGTATATCTCTCTAGGATTTTCATTTACGGTACATAAGTGGCATTGGAAGGAATGGGAAAACCAAATTAATTACTGTAATCTGTTATGTTACCAGCACATACATCTGATAGCATAACAGGAAGGAGATGATTACTTCTGCTAACATTACTGAAATACATGGACATATTGTCTGTACTTCCCGAACTAAAGTTGAATGCTTCATTGTTGATAAGTAATCAGTAATTGTGCTCAAAGGTGGGCACATATAATAGGTACCAGAAGCACTATTATATTGTCAAACCGTTTGCCCAATCACTGGTGCGAGGTACAGACAAGGCTACACACATCACTTGGCCTTCAATGAATCACACTGCTGCGCAAGACAATGGTTTGAAGCAATGGGCCCTATTGTCCTCAATGACAAAAACCCAAAACAGAATTGGCTGATTCGTTTTTTGTATGTTGGTTATGTTCAGAGGAATAATACATATTTCCAGGCCAATACTTTTAAATTCTTGAAGATCTATGTGCATTCAATCAGACATTAATTTGAAGATATATTGTATTATCTGTTGAATACAGCAAGCAATTGGTTAGTCATTCCCAAAACAGACTTTACACCATTAAAGTAGGTACCCTATTAATATTATAATACTTCAGAAACAAAATATACACTAGAGTTTCTAGTGATGAAAGGCTTAGATTTCATTCAGCAGTGCGCCGCATTGATTGACGCTGTAACAGATGTTCAGTTGGTCATATTTATTGTAGTCCCCTAATGTCCTCTCCTTAATAGAAAAATCATGAACTTCACTCATTTCATCAGATTATTACTGTGTTTGAGTAATTTGAAAGGGAAGTTACTGATTTCTGAACAGGTAACTAGTAACTGTAAGGGATTACATTTACAAAGGATCCTTGCAGCCACTGGCCACTGTGGAAACATAACAGAAGTTGGCCATTAAATTCCCCGGCCCTCCCTCAACCTCAGAGCTCTCTGACTCCAGTGCTTGTGCTGTTGCTACAGTACAGAAGTCTCTGGAAGTTGCGTAGTCTCTCCTCCGCCTCTCCACACCGTCAGTCACCCGCACCCCCCCCCCCAACACACGCACACACATGCACGTGATCCCATGCACTCCCCTCCTGCCATGTCTGTTCCACACCCAGGAGACCAGTCTCTGCTTGGCCCAGCCCCCTCCTGTGAGTGACATATCCTCCCCCTTAGACATGAGCATGTACCCCCCCACCAGTACAGGCCGCCCCAAACCACAGATCTAAGATCAGACCGCCTTCCTCCTTATCCTGTCCTCAACCTTTAGATGAAGCCAACAGGTGTGAATATGGATCAGTGGTTTGGAGCAGGGTCAGAGTGGGTCAGTAAAGCCCTCGGCTGTGTGGGTGTGTTAGACCAGCGAAGCCCTCCTCTCCTCGGGCGTCTCCTCCAGTATCTGCAGGAGCAGGTCGCTGAGGGGCTTGGCGATGGCCCGGTAGCCTGCAGACGTCAGGTGCAGGAAGTCAAACATGTCCCGGGTGGAGACAGTCCCGTCCGACTGCACAAAGCCCTCCCCCACATCCAGGAACTGGGCCTGGCTCAGCTTTGGCAGCAGGCAGCGCAGGAAGCCGTTCACCGCTGCGTTCTTCTCCCGCAGCGGGTTGGGCCGTTCGCCTCTCGCCAACAGACCCTGGGACAGACAGGAGGGGTGAGTCTCTGGGGGGAAGGACACATCTGAAACTCTATTTGTGTTGGACATCGAAGAACTTACCAAAACCACCACCTTGGTCTTAGGAAGACGGGAGGTGAGCAGCTGTGCGATGGCAAAGATGCCCCCGGCCACCTGTTCTGCAGAGTGCTCATAGTTGTTGGTTCCTACCCAGACCACAGCCACCTGAAGGGGCCAACCAGGTTGATTAGTTTAAATCAGGTGTCCTTGGTCTGATCTGGATGAAAGGCCTTACAGTACCAGACCGTTTGACGAACCTTGGGCCGGATGTTGTCCAGTTCTCCATTCTGCAGCCTCCACAGCACATTACACGTGGTGTCTCCCCCAATGCCAAAGTTCAGTGCATGTAGAGGAGAGAAGAGCTCCCGCCAAACCTGGGGAAGCACAGTAGATCTCATAACCATACCAACATGCTTACACACCAGTAACATCAGTGGAATATTTCCTCAGGCCTCTACAAACCGATGTGTCAAACTGGCAGGCAAAAGCATGGACACTAAGGCTCGTATAAGCTACTACAATGGAAAACCATCAGGGTGACAGCACACAGTCAACATCTGTAACATACGTACTGAGGTCAGCACACATTTTCAATTGATATATTTGGATCCACAACCAAACCAGGGACTTAAACATGTTAGGACACAGATGACACTAGGGATGGCTGAGGCCATTGTGTCAACCGCTCTATTGGGTGGTCAGGCTCGTGCTCAACCTAACTGTTTACATTAACAGTTGGAATTACAATAGAAAGTGTTTGGGATACTGAAAAGAGGAATAATTCATTCATGTCCAATGTAATGTCATAGGCTACCTGTCCGACTTATCTTGAATATCTGTGTATATACTTCAGAAGCATTGGCATCCAAGATGATAACTACCATTTCTGTTGTAAGTTCAGTTATACGCAGAACTGTGTACATTTCTTTCACTGACAATCATTATTTTCTCTGGTTAATCCTGACAAAAAATGTTTTGATCTATATTTACAATTATGAATATGAACTGCAGTTTAGCAATTTAACACAACTGTATATTTGCCAGAACAACAATAGGCAAATAATAGGATTTTATAGATCACTACAAATCACTCAAAATGTTTTAAGTAAAAGTTACAACATTTTACCTAACATTTTCCCCATTTATACTTTCTTGCTGGCCTGTCATCAGTTGTTGTTGTCTTCTGACACTTGCAGTATAATCTTTCCCATTCCGGGCACTTTTAAAATCTTAGTGGATGTATTTTTATTTTATATTTGAACTATTCTATTGTATGGAGAATCTACACTTTAAAACATAGGACAAATTGACAGGACGCAGGGTTAACCGAGGTGTGTCTGACCCAACAGCGTTACAAACACAGAACGTCACCCAGGCAGCCGTGTTCCCCCACCTCATCCTGACTCATAATGACACCCAGGCAGCCGTGTTCCCCCACCTCATCCTGACTCATAATGACACCCAGGCAGCCGTGTTCCCCCACCTCATCCTGACTCATAATGACACCCAGGCAGCCGTGTTCCCCCACCTCATCCTGACTCATAATGACACCCAGGCAGC
>JACXGJ010015629.1:0-13259 GCA_016801105.1 Esox niger | reverse complement strand
TGTGTGTGTGTGTGTGTGTGTGTGTGTGTGTGTGTGTGTGTGTGTGTGTGTGTGTGTGTGTGTACATAGGTCGTATCATATGGATACAACCTTGTCTGTTTGAGTGATTTGATTGGTCAGTGATTACTGACGTTCAGATTGAAATGTTATTTAGATAAACAAGATTGTCTCATATGTAGAATTATTATAAGTCGTATCTTCTCTAATCTTGGCATTTCTTTATGCAGCGGTGAAAAACACTTTTGATCCAAAATGGGCCAAGTTTGGCTTACATATTGCATGCCATGGAGAAGTCCTCTATTTGTTCTTGCCTGTCTATAGGCAGAGTCCCCTTGCACTCCCTCAGCCTCAAGGAGGAGCTCCCTTCTCAAATCAAACAGGAATATGCTCTGCTCTGTCATGTTGTCAACAAAGCCGAGTTTTGCATAACATGGGCTTGATGTGTGGTAATGGGAAATGGCTCAGTACCATCCAGGGTTGGTGTCAGTGTCAGACAGTTGCCTTGCCTCATGTTGTATTTCCAAATGCGTGCAAAGTCTATCGTGTTTGTGGATGCAGTGTGATTAAAGCAGAACACCTTGACAAAATGTGCTTTGAAGGATAGGGTACTTGACTCCATTTGTGACACTAGAGCCAGATGGGAGTTGATGCTATGAGACAAGAAAGGGAAATCGCTTTAATTGTGTCAGAAACAATCCCTTTGACGTGTGAAAATGTGGAATCCTACTTATTGCTCCACCTATTAATTAAAGGGCTGGCCCCGTTCTGGAACATGTTATCAACTTTTAACCAGTGATAAACCAACAGTGGGAATTAGCAGAGTACCATCCAGGGTGGTGTCAGGCTGGTGTTTGGCCACATAATATTTTGGTGTGAGATGTTGGTGTTTGAGACACCCTGTCTGTCAGGTGAGGACGAAAGACCGGAGAGGCCCAGCCTATGGGGGTGTTAAGAAATTAGTTCTGGGTGTGGGTATATTGTTTGGATTGAGACTGGTTGCACCTTACTTCTCTGGCTCTTGTCTCATTGAAAAACTGTTTAATGACTGGTTGAAGGCTGCCAAGATGTGATCCTTTTTTGTCACTCATCCAGTGTGAAGCCCATGCATGGACTGCTACATTCAGCGTTATCTATTAGATTAGAATTACAAGTGAATCATCTGAATGAGTACACCCATGCATTATAGATGACACACACACAAAAATTTGGCCAACAAACAACACTGCTTGAGTTACTTTTGAAGTCTCCAACACGATCTCCTTGTTCTTCAGGACCCTAATGCAGATACCGAGTGGAATGACATCTTGAGGAAAAAGGGGATCCTCCCTCCCAAAGAGAAAACCCAAGACCAGGTCGATGAGGAAGCTCTAGATCAGCAGATCCTTTTTCAGCAGGAATCTGTTGGTGAGCAGTGTTTATCATCACCCAGATCCACTCTGTGTTTCAGCAGAGCCCATATTCCCAGACAGCTGCGCAGAAGGAATGCCAGCCGGTGCAGATGTCACACAAGATTTAGTTTCACTGGGTTCTCCCATTTAGTTTGCAGTTAATAACAGGCCACAGATGTCAGTGGGATTGTATCAATGCAATTCATGTCCTGTTTCAATGTAACAAACTTAAAGGAGTCAACTAGTCCAGATGAAATCTGTTATTTGTCAGTCAAAGCCAGTACGAATCCCACTCAGTGTATGCAAATGAGTCACAGTGCAAATGCCTGTGCTGCTCATTTGTCCATATTCAGTTCAATTCAAATGATTAGCCCAGTTAAAGAATTGTTCAGAAATGGGTGGATTCATAGAAGAGTGAAACATGTGTAGCCTACATTACACGCTGTCTTTGAGACACTATTCAGGTAATAAGCTTGTTCATGATTTTAAAGGTGCAGTGTATAAGGAGATGGTCTTGAATAATAATAATTGGCACGTCGTTACCTACACTGTGTAATTCCCTGTAAGCCCTACTCTAATCATAATGGATTTTATTTTGTAAAATGGTTCCTTCTACCAAATAGAATTTACAGTAAATCCTTTCAAAGTCCTATGGAGTGCAGTCCTACACTGACAACTAAGGATGTGAATTCCCTTGGGCCTCAAAATACGATGTAACAATACCTGCAATGTTAAGCAAAATAAACAATACTGTGAGTAATTCAATTAGCTTTTCTCACTCTAATAGTCTCATACATTTAAATACACTTTCAAATACATATGGAAATACATTGCAAAAACCTCTTATCTGCTTAAATGTAAAACTTTTGTAATTTTACTTGTTCACACAGAGGGGACATCTTGGGCTAAAAGGTGCAGTTTGGATCTTTTCATTGAACAAATAGAATGTTCAATTACTAAAGTAATTTTACAAACTTACATTAAAAAAACATAACCTGAAGAACGAATGCATGGTTTGTGTAAAATTTGCTGAAGAACAAATATATTTCTAGTAATAAGTAACGTGGTATATTGCTGCTCAATTTCCCAACAAACCTTGTGACCCAAGTCTATGACAAAATGTCTTGTAATATTCTTTTAAGTATAGCAAATACAGTATTGTGCAAAAGTCTTAGTACTGTACATTTTTACTGCCTATATACCGATAAAATGGCAGAATGCAACCATGTAGGCCTACATGTCATTTGTCAAATTAGTGCCATAATGTTTAAACTAACAGCATTTATCGTTTTTTACTTGGCTTTCCATTATGTCGTGTAACATTGCCCTCTACTGGACACAATGGGCACAGCACTGAACAATTGGGAGGAAAAAAAGTAATACATCTAGATAAATCAAATGTATTTATATAGCCCTTTACATCAGCAGTTGTCAGAAAAAGCTTTTACAAAACACACAGCTTGAAAACTCAAGGAGCAAGCAACAACAGTGTTAGTTAAAGCACATTGGCTAGGAATAACTCCCTAAGAAGGGCCAAATTTAAGAAAGAAGCCTAGAGAGGAACCAGACTCGGAGGGGTGTCCAGTCCTCTTTTGGCGGTGCTGGGTGAACATTTTAAGAGTACCCCAAATATTTTTCTAGGTCATTTTTTAAATATTTTTTTATGGGATTTGCTCCATTGGCTTTGTTTTACTCTGACAGGCTTGTGTCATTTACATTTCAACAACTAGAACAGGAAACATGTGCTTTCATTCAGAAGAAGTTTAGTGATCCTAATTTCTGAGTGTCATTACACAATTTAAAAAAATCTATTTATTTAACACACTCAATGTATCTCTTTGTTGGTCAATACAAATTCTAGAAGATTTTGTACAGTTGTGAAACTTGTGTGTTGTTTCCTAAAAATTGCACTTAGTTGAATAACAAAACAGAAAACAGAAAAGAGATTTATAGGTTTGCATGCACACATTCTAATGTGAGTGGATGGTCAACACAAGTCTTTATTTATGCCACAATACTAGGTAAATTCTCATTAAAGTTAGATAAAATATCTTTACTGTGCTGCCAATGGACCTGGTAGACACATAGCTGTGTCTACCAGGTCCTTGTTTCTTAACTAACAATATACATGGTCTGGGAAGGTTGATCCTTCTCCAGCATGTTAGATTAACCTCCTCACTTGGCCAGTCTAATAGCTTAAATGGAACCTTTTCTGACTTGTTGCCTGTGGTGTTTTGTGACCAGTGAAAACCTATGAGAGCATGACACTGGACGAGCTGAATGAGAACGAGGATGACTTCAGTGAAGAGGACGAGGCAGCCATTGAGATGTATAGGTCAGGACTGTCTTCAGCATCACTACAACAGGGATTGACATGAAGCTCTACCTTATTGTCTGCATAGAACAACTGGTCTGAGCGATATTTTAGATTTCTCTAAATTAACCTGTAATCTGGTGTGGTGTGGATCTTCTGGTAGCATGAACTTTTTAAAAACATTTTCACTCTAAATATGTCTGCCTAAACTAGACAAAAGAGACTTGCTGAATGGAAAGCCACCCAGATAAAGAATTGCTTTGGGGAGGTGGTGGAGATTTCTGGGTGTGACTACATCAAGGAGGTGAACAAAGCTGGAGAGGGAATCTGGGTAGTCCTGCATCTCTACAAGCAGGGGTGAGTTCTCTGATATTCACTACCCTCCCAGTGTAGAAAAGACCAATGTGTGCTCCCTAAGAATGTAAATGTTGCTATTACAAACTGATGGTAACCAAGCAAAGATGGTCGACCTTATGGAACAATACCATACTTTTTGGGAGCCAAATGGCCAAACAGTGTAGCTGGCAGCAGTGATAAAGTATTTGTTAATAAAACAAAAATGTCTAACATGGACAGGAATAATGTACACTTACAGAATACTACAACCTGTAACCTATTTTTGTGTTCCGTGTTCCTCCCAGAGTTCCTCTGTGTACCCTGATAAACCAGCACCTAACCGAGCTGGCCAGAAAATTCCCCCAGACCAAGTTCCTCAAGTCCATCTCCACCACCTGCATTCCCAACTACCCTGACCGCAACCTACCCACCATCTTCGTCTACTATGAGGGGGAGATGAAGGCACAGTATATCGGGCCTCTGGTCTTTGGAGGCATGAACCTCAAAATTGAAGGTACTTAAAAGTAGTTATTTGCCTTTTAGACGGTCCCATCCGTCAGTCAGCTATTCATGTCAATTAATATTAACACTCAGTGGCCAGTTTATTAGGTCTAATAGTGGGTCTATAACATTCAGGGTATGGATTCACAAAGGTGTCAAACTTCCGCAGTCATGATTGTCTAAGACCCAACCTGTTTAAGCAGACTTGAACTATTTTCAAGTAGTAGCTGAAATCAAAGCTCCTGGCATCAAGTCATGCCACTAATGTTCAGTCAAACTGTAACGGGATGCCTTGATGCCTGCCATGGCCATGAGACTCACTTCTATAGCAGCGTCTTCATGAATAGGGCTTTAAAACAAACCGGCCATTGAGTGTATGTGTAATGGGAAAGGGAGCATATGAACTTAACAAATGCTCTATGGAGTCTTTGTAATTGGATTGATGTTGTCAACTGGTCCAATAAGCCATGGTTTTTATTTTGTAACTGTCTGGGTTATTTTCACATTTTTTGTACGAAAATATCCTCAAAAAAGGTTGTTGCCTGCACTAGGCTGTATAAATGTATTTGGAGTTTAAAAAAATTAAACCAACATTGCACGGCACTTTAAAGTATATTTTATCTTATCATCTTCAGAGCTAGAGTGGAGGTTATCAGAATCAGGCGCTGTCAAGACCGACCTGGAAGAAAACCCAAAGAAGCAGATTGAAGACAAGCTTATGTCATCAATCCGATCCACCGTCCCCACCACACGAAAAGATAGTGACTCTGAAGATGAGAACTAGCCCCCAAACAGCCAAATAATAGTCTACTGCTCCGCTATCACTGTGGGGTGGAGATGCCAGGTCTGTGGTGATGTGGATGAGTGCACTCCTCGCTCTCAATGTGCCAGTGGTTATCAAACCCCTCTCCTGGGAACCCAGATGTTTCACTATTTTTTTTGTAGCCCCGAACTAACCTGATTCACAGAATCAGGGCCTTGAAGATTATTTGACCAGTTGAGTCATATGTGCAAGTTCTGGAAAGGTCCAGAGACATGGGATGGCTGGGGGTCCGAGAGGAGAGGTTTGAATACGACTATTCAACAACAATGTAGCCAGCAGAGGTTCAATCAGAGCACTATGATTCTCCGGTTCAAGGATCTCATGTCTTCTAAATTTGATCTGAACTTGAGGTCTTTCTTCTAAATTAGATCTGAACTTGAGGTCTTCTAAATTAGATCTGAACTCGTCAACCGTTGGTTGAAGATATACTTTTTTATTTTGCATATACATTTCATAATATATGACAATATAAATGTATACATTTGTACTTGTTATTATTCACCAATGCAAAAACAGTTGGTTTTGTATAAGGTGTTTGCCCTTGTTTATGTATCCATCACATAAAAGACTGTCGATGTACATTATTTGACTCCTGTGTATTTTTCAAGGTGCAGTTTCACAGATGGCGATACCTTTAATGTCTGTATTTGTGTATGTGCAACTACCACCTTGTCTTAAATTACAACGTATACACTACTTTTACCAAAGGAAATCAGGAAGAAACCTTTTGCAGTTAAGATTCAGTTGTCTCAGTTTATTTCTCAAATATCGGCTCAGGATGCTGCTGTTGACCATTTCGTTTTCTTGTTTTTATTTACATCATACCTTCAGGGAGATCCCGGAGCCTCTGTGTGGAAGGGCGCATCATTATTAATTTCGGACACAGTCTTTGAATTGCCTACCTTTCTGTTCTAGCACAAATAAACTAGAAGATAACATCACTCCACTGTACAGAACTAAAATTGTAATTCATACCTTGATTGAACATTGCTGACTGGTCATTAGAAAGATGGGAAATAACCCACTAAAATGTGCTTTCCTAAACTGCAGCTGAAATATAATAAAATCAATTGAGTTGAAAGGGGACAGAATTCTTACCAACAGCAGTAGCTGCTTCTTTCTCCTCTGGGACAGCTTGGGTGACAGACGCATCAACGGGTGTACTGAATGGGACTAGAAAGGGAAAAGGCCATCAAATTCTATGAAATAGTTTATTAGTTCAATGATAATGCTGAAACATTTTAACTGGAACTTTTTGTCCTCTGAGTAGTCTTCCTCTACTTACCGATTGTTGTACAGAGCCTACGGAGTTGGCCTTTGAGTAGTGAAACAGGAACTGACGAGAAGAATACACAAAGTAAACACTCTGTTCCAAAGAGTTTAATGCTTTATTAAATGATGACTGACAATTGAAAGAAACACTTCAGTAAACTAAGGAATAAAATATACATTGTCATTCCAGGATTATGGTTTAAAGTCAGACCAAGGCCAGAAAATTCACAATAACTAACAGGTGGATTGTTTTCAGAACAATGATTTAAAAAAACACAAAAATGGACATGCACTGATCAGAATAGGCCCGATGTTGCGGTTTCCTTTATTTTGACAGCAATATAGTAATATATATATCTACATGTTTTCAAGATAGAAATAAAGATCTGATATTGTTAAAGAACTTACTCTTTTGAATATATTTGGAACTTGCTCCTTTGAGGGCAGAAGGACATGGAGAGAAGCACACTGAAGTCAGAATTTCATATTGTATTATCCGGGCTAAGATTGAGCCATGCAGTTCCTTAACATTACCTCATTCTGATCTCTCCACACCATATCACCCACATCAGTCTGGATTCCAGAACCCTGCAGCAAACGATCAATGATCAAACAAAAGTCTACAAGAACATGTTAAAAGGCACTAAACCCAAGCCATCAATTTCAGTAAGAAATTGATGCCATTGTACATGAATGGAAACAGCAAATGTGTGCTAGGCAAAGCATGAAGTGTGGTATACATTTAATTACATGGGGGCACATATGGCACATTCAAGGCAGTACACACTTTTCTGAGCTGTTATGCCTTGACAGCAACGTTATTACAACCAGAGGCAAAATATTCGAGATCTTTTAAGATTAAGGTAAATGTATGTGCCCTATGTCATCAAGCAAAGACAGTAGACAGTCGTTTTTCTTAGCAACAAGACAGTTTAGTGGGAATAATCGAAATATTTTAATGTACGTCTTTATGCAGATTTTCAAAAATATTCACATGAAAATATGTATCCAGTTGGATGGATATCTGATTGCGTACTCATTCAAAGCATAATGTTTGTGTCTATTACACTTTTTTTAATGTTAACACTGCCTTTATACTTTGATATCAGATGAGAAAATGAGGCATAGTTCAAATTCAATATTAATAATTTATTTGATAACGAATAATAATTATAACTTAATTGTTTCACAATTGCCATTTATCGGTGGTAACAAGAGATCCATACCTTTGAAAAAGCATTTTCTTGTTCACATTCTTTGTAAGCCTCTAAAGAAAGATACACATTGTAAAAGTAGATAATATTATCAATCCACAATTTACATTAAACGAATGTAAGTGACAGCGAAATCCATACAATATTCTATTAAATGTTCAAACGTTTTCTTAGAAGACATACAATAATATATAGAAATATTGAAGTTAATTAAAACAAAAGTAATATATAAACCATTTCCCCACCTGTCGCGTGCCAACATCCAAGACACCAGACTAATTGAAGGAGCAAAAGTTGGCGCAAATACGTTGCACTCATTTTGAGCTTTCAGATTCTGATGCGCTTTGGCGGAGATTTCTCCGAGTGGATAGGTGCAGCCGTAATAATTCCTGGTAGATCGCCACGTAATGTTTCAGAATGGAATACTGACTGAAGTCAACCGAGAGAATTATATAGGCTATAACTTTAATGGGAGAAGCATAATGCCATGCAGAAGTGACCAATCAACGTCCCACCGATCCTTTTGGTCGTCATCTGGGTATGTGCGACACCCTCCTCCACACGTCGGTTTTAAAATACGACAACTAAAGGAATCATCAAAAACAGAATGAGTGTGGAGAGAAAAAAGAACTGGCACAACAAGTTATCTGTGAAATAATTTGGTGCGGGTGTTATGTTTTTGGCCACATTCTTCAGGTAGAAAAGAGATGCAAAAAAATTGAATTTAAGTTTATGTAAACTTATTGAAATACTCATGATCTCTGAAAATGGATGCGGGACACAAAGACAGTGGTTGATGGTTTATTGAGTAAACATCCTAACATTAAAGGTGTCTGCATTTCTAATGTCTTAAAATTCTTAGCCAATAAGCAAATACAATGTGCAGTACAAGGCCAAACCAAGAAAGGCTGTGTCACTGTACAAATATTCATGGAGTGCACTGTAAACCCTTTACTCAAAAACAGTAATTGACATGCAGTTTAGAAACCAAGGGGAACTAGCAAGCAAGCTGTCTTATCACACTGGTTATATATAGTTACATGTTTGGCAGTTACATGTTTTTAACATTTGAAACTATCAATTGTTTTAAATGATATTTAATGAAAAAAAGTGTATTTTGGTCTAGAGGCAGAGCGTTATAAAAATGGGCCCATACAAAAAAACACAAGGTAATAACAGCCTTTAGCATGTCATAAATGTATGCATTCCATATATAATTTAGGGTTTAGAAATCTATAGTATCACTATATTAGTATCACTATATGAATGTAATGAAAATGTCAAATAAAATAAAATGGTTTCACCTGAAATAATCTTGAGACAATCTCTCAGAAAGCGTGTGGCTAAGCTGTACTAGATAATATCACAGAACACTCAGGGAGACCCAAACTCCCTCCTGCAGCATGTAGAACACATTGCCACGTTTAATTTCTCCATTCTGTGTCTGTTTGCATCCCACTTCCGACCGGGTCACGATGCCCTGTGACAGAATTCCGATAGAAAAATAAATGCTTCTTCAGATACTCTTGATTTCAACATATTGATCATTGCATTTAGGGAGGTTCCTACTGTATGTTTGTGTCATTGTTCAATCGTTCCCTGAGTGGTGATTCCCAGCTATATCAACCACAATGGTAAGGATGCCTCAAAGACAGTTGGACTAGATTTATACATTAATAAGCCATGGTATTGACTTGCCCACACTGGACTCTGGATTCAGGCACAAACTCCAGCCAACCCAGAGGCTTTTCTTTGGACGGATGTGTGCATGATGTATGTGTAACGTGTATGTGTGTGGGTCCATGTTTCCTCTGTTTTTACTAGATTTGGTGAGGGAGGAATAAATTCTTATTTTTTTTAGTTCTTGTGTTCCTTAATGAAAACTTGCAATCACCAATCAGATTCTTTCCCAATCACCACGATATTAGGAAAAAAACATCACACAAAAGCTTAGGAGACAGCTCTCATCGACCCAAGTCATTCAAACGGCACGCACACGCACACACACACACACACACACACACACACGCCCACAGACTCTAATATACAAATGCAATAGTATACACAACCAAACACTTCCATGCCAAAACAAAAAGGGTGTATTGTATGAGATGAATTTACCCTCAGCATTGATCTGCCAGCTGCATTGAACCAATTAGCACTACCTATTCTAATCACTGCTAGCCAACCTTTCCTGTTCAACTGTGTTGATGGCTCCCACTGTTCCCGGAGGCAACGTGACTCCAGAGATTTCACACATAAAGCTGAAGCCTCAAATAAGAGTAAAGGGAAAGTATTCTACAGAGAGAGGGAGGAAACTGAGAGACAAAGAAAGAAATGTCAATTAGGAGTTGCCTGATAGCCTATGCTCAGATTCTCCATCAAGGGTGAACCTTGTTTTGTATGCTCTGTGCTGAGGCTGCCTCAGGAGCTGAAGAGTTCTGAAGAGGGACACCATGTCCCACGAAATGAGCCTCAGAACGGCACAGTGGCCTGAACAAACACTCTTAAATGGCCTCTTCAGTACTTTCCTGTTTTTTTCCTGTTGATTACGACGTCTCCATGACACTCTACATGTGCATTATACTGAACGACTATTGAGCGCTACATAGCTGCAAGTGCTTACAGCACTAAACTCATCGCTTCTCTTTTAGATGGCAGCACACTTGTCCATCTGTAAATATTAGTAAATACATGAATGTACTATTATCTGCACGATGTGAGTGTGTGAAAGAATGTCTTTGAGTGTATCACACTGTTGTGCGCTTCAGTAACAATAAGGTAAGCCCTCCCCTGGTGAGATGTGTAAAACACACCAAGAACAACAGCTGGGCGACGGATGGATGCACAGCAGTAAGACACAAAGGGACAACCGAAACCATTTCACTGAATGACTCAAAAGACACCCGGGCACCCCGGGATGCTGGAAACTGCGCAACGACAGTCAACCCGGGCTACTCATGAGAAAATAGTTAAAGTCTGCTTAAACGGGTTGGGTCTCCCATAGACACTAATGTAGCAGCCGTGTCTGGTCTGTTCTGTTCATTTACTTGAAAGAAACTAAGAGAAATTAAGGAGCTTGACATCTCAGCTTCCTCTCCTGTCTCTGACACACCACTCCCACTTCTTTGCAACGCGACATATTGATGTTAGTCTGCATCTGTCCGTTTGGCTTTATGATCCTATAGGGACAGTGTAGGAGGAGAAATTGCCTCAGACACTACAACACTCTGTTTGATTTGATCCTCATCATCTAAACGCTCTCAGCTGAGTATTACAATTCAACATGACACAAACTATTGACTCGCTCTAATGAGTTTCCTTAATCATGTACTAATTGTTGGCTATATCCATTTCCTGTTTTTTTGTACCTGTCTGTACTTGACAATCATGTTACAGTGTACCTCTCCCTGTCATTGCTTGGTATTAACCTTTGAAGGAGTAGAGGGTGTGAATGCCTGTCAGAGTGGAGGTGTGACGGATTCAGCACTGTCTTAACTCACGGAGTGACATTGCTGGAGCATAGTATGACGTTAGCAGACAGACACATGCCCAGTTCCATGCACAGTGGTCCAATTAATAACAGTCAAATGTCAAATCACCTTTCCATAGACGGTTTTATTTGAATGACTGGGATGTGGACATCATTAAGGACATTGCGTAAGCCCATATATCCCACATGTTCAGAAAAAAAGTATATAATCACCCTGGACCATAATGGACCATTTGAAATGTACTCAGGTAGAAAATGTTTTAACCATTTTTTTTATTATTGGACAGTGCCATGTGTTTATTTACCCTAGTTTCCCTTCAGAGTTTTGCCGGATTTACTATATAATTTATTCCATCCTTCCAGGCGACTGTCCTTTCGAGTCTTGGTACTTCCTTTAGGTCCTACGCGTTTTTGTTAACTTTCTATACCATAGGTCAATAAAGTCTTATCAATTAACTGGCACCGTGTTATCTATCCAAATAGTGAGGAAAGTGATAGATCTGTTATAGCTTGAATGGAAATCATACCAGACAGAGAATCATTCAAATCTGCACTCTTTTTTTCATGAGTCCACAAAGGAGAATAATTCAAATCTGCACTCCTTTTTTCATATGAGTCCACAAAAGAGAATCATTCGAATCTGCACTCTTTTTTTCATATGTGTCCACAAAAGAGAATCATTTGAATCTGCACTCTTTTTTTCATATGAGTCCACAAAAGAGAATCATTTGAATCTGCACTCTTTTTTTCATATGAGTCCACAATAACATAAAGGAATAGCTGATAGAAAGCTTAGAGGACAGATATTTTAACACGCAGGATAGAAAAATGAAGATTGTAAAATGCTGCCACTGCCCAGAACCCCCCTGCTTGTCCACCTGGTTATGACTTGGATTCTATTGAAAGATTCTGGACCCAACCCATGTACATTTATTGACTTGCTTTCCATATGAACGTGCAACAACACTAACGTGGCCCAAAAAATCATGTACCATTTTAAACTTCATCCAGCACAGTCAGAGGGGGGATGACCACCCCTCTGACTCTAGTTCCTCTCCTGGTTTCTTCCTAACTATAGACCTACTAAGGAGTTTTTCTAAGCCACCATGCATCAAATGTGTTGTGGTTTGCTATATGAGGTTTCAGTCTGGCTATCTGTAAAAGCACTTTGTGACAACTACTGGTGTAAAAAGTGCTTTATGAAATACATTTTATTGATAGACTACATTGAAGACACAAGACATTTAGCTCAGAAAATTGAGTGCTCTTATATGCATGCTGAAAGCCTATAGTTAACTTGTTCTTTAAAAAATAGAATTGAGTTTATTCACCTAGGTAGTCTATCCCTGGTGGCTCATCATTATGAATGGATAGCAAAGGTGTTTCCACATCTTTCACACTAACCTAAAATTGAAAAAGCAATCCTCTTTCATTATTAGATCCTCTGTAGAAAAACACAGGGTTACTCCAGATAAGATTATTTGCTAAATGTAAGGCAGTTCCAGTTGCATTGCACACTTGCAATTAAAAGTTGAAAATTCATTGCATATAATTATATAATTAAAATTTAGAAAATATGATTCAAAATGTTTGGCTCTGAGACAACCAATAACAGTGAACTTGTCAATGGTAAACTTTAAACCCTCAACCTTCTGGCCCACAACATCTACTGTGCCACAAAAAGATGTTGTGGTAAAGTCAATACCTAGGTCCATAAACAAAGGAATAATGCAGTTACTGTTATTTGTGGTTGTAATCATATTTGTTTGTCAGTTTAATGTGGAGGGAGTGTTTGCAAAAAGGGCAATGTAAATTACAAACAGTCCCAAAATATGAGAGTCCATGGTAATTTGGTTTAAAAAATCCACTGCTGTGAAATAATGTTTGTATTAGATATTGTTGGAATGTTTTTCTGCCC
>JACXGJ010015628.1:0-13259 GCA_016801105.1 Esox niger | reverse complement strand
GTTGAATGTTTGTGCACAGTGGTGTGGTTTATTTTGGTTGTTAGCCGAAGGCTATACTACACCCTGTCATTGTCTGCCTTAAGTTTGTAAGTTTGTTCTTTTGTTTTCTTCGTTCATCCTTCATTAAAAACATGGCTCACTACCAGCATACCGTCTCTGCGCCCGTGTCCTTCCACCAGTTCTACCAGATACTTGACATGTTTAAAGTTGTCGAAGGATTGAAACAGTAGGATTATTTCCGGAAAATGTCAACAGGTTAGTATGACTGCGACTGCGGACTGTTCGATTGACGTAAGAAGCCCCGCCTTAAGCAAACACAGTCTTCAACACAGCATAACAGCAGATATACTCTCTGTGACTATCAAGCAGTTGGAAGAATTTACAAAGCATATTTCAACAGCTGAAGATTAAACTCCACAGGGTTGAAGCCTGGCTGTGTGACGCCATGGCTGACAACGCTGTAGACATCTACGGTACCCCGGACCCCGACAGTTCGATTCCACATGCATACACAACAAGAAGCTACGATTGGCTTGACCAGTTTGGTGGTCAGCTAGGACCTCTTAATCTGTCATACCTTTCAAATGCTGACAGAATGGACAAACGGCTTGCACCACAAGTTTTAAGGCAACATTGGGTAAGATTCTGGAAGAAAAAAAATCGGCTATTCTCCACAAAGTATGCATCAGATTAAAAGTGGACCACTCGAGCCAGAGAAGATGTTCTTGTCTTGAGCCGCCTGATATTTTTACTTGTGACAATGACGCCATCTGCTGCTCATCCTCCCCCTGCAGGAGGCGGGCCCCGGCGCTCGATGTCACCGGCCTTCTAACACCACCGCCCATCATCAATCCATCACACCTGTTGTCTTGTTTAGCGCACCTGATCATCATCCAGTCATTACCCCTCCAGTATATATGTTTCCTCTGTTCCCTCTGTCTTTGCGTGTTATTGTCTCACTGTTGATGAGCGCAAGTCAGCTCCTACCATTAAAACATAATAATAAGCAACCATCGTCTCTGCATCCTGCTTCGTCTCCGCCTGCCTTAAATGCTGACATAAAACCTGTATAAACCAACTTACAAACATATTACACATCCAGAAAACCCTTCAGATTCATGATGCAATAGAAATTATTATCGTGTAATACATAAAGACGGTTCTAGGGTGGGTCTGCTCGCTGTTTTGAAACTTGGCTAAGTGACCATTCAATGTTCCATGAAAGACAACATTTTTACACCCTGTAATTTATTTTAACTGAACAGCACTAACCAGAGCCTCAGCATATGTGTAGTGTGGGTTCAACATACCCATCAAACAAACGGAAAAACGTGTGGAATCATTATTCACAGCCACATATAAATGCCTTCTTTTTTTATTGTTAATCTTATCTATCAACAGTGTTAGAGCTCTTTGTCACGGGGCACCACCCTCGCGGTTGTTGACAATTTGTTCCACCAGCTCTAGTGATTCATCAATCATAATCTCAGCATTACTCTGCATAACAATTTCAAGGAAATTACCAAAAGTGTGTTCATTATATTCATCTGCCCTCATGGTCATATGTACAGGGAATATCTGAGATTCACCAATCAACTTAATATGCAGAGGATCACCAGGCCTGTCAGCGTTTTCGGTAGGTTAAGGAAGGTGAAGCGGACTGCAGAGTCGGTAGGTTGGTTTGTGTTTTAATATTGTGAGCTGACATACGCTCCTTTCATAGAGACAATTATACACAAAGACAAAGGGAGCAGAGGGAACATATATACTGAGGGGAATGACTGAATGATGATCAGGTGTGCTAGACGAGACAACAGGTGCAATGAGTTGATGAGATGGGCGATGGTGTCAGAAGGCCGGTGACGTCGAATGCCGAAGCCCGCCTCCTGCAGGGGGAGGATAGGCAGTAGATGGTGCAGTCGTCACAAGGCCTGTGTACAAAGTCTGAAGCTCTAACATGTATAGTAGCCATTTCTGCCATAATGATTGCATAGAATGTGCCAAAATCCCCAACTTCACCAGTATTTTGGAAATGTATCAACTGCCGTAATTCAAGGTTCTTAAACACATTACTTTCTGAACTCTAACATCGCCATTGTTACAATGACTTTGCATCAGAGATCGAATGAGAAAAATTATGGCTATCAAGCTCAGTTAATGTCTTTCCAGCGTTTACTTCCGTGTTACCTGTTACCTGCTCTCTGCTCTGCCTTCCCAGTTACTGGACCCCTTCTCTTCCTGACGCCGAGCCTGCCTGCCCCCTGTGCTTCTGCCTTGTGGACCACCTCATTATGACCTTTGCCTGTCCCCGACCTCGAACCAGCCGATTCCTCTGTACCTCCAGGATTCTGATTCATTGTCTGACCTCTGCCTGCCTGCCAACCACGAGACTGCCTATTCCTACAATAAACGTCTGTGCACGACACCTCCTCTCTGTCTGTGTCCGCGATTGGTTCTACACCCGTCTTTGACAGCAGGTTGTCCCAGGAGCATGGGCTGAAAAAACTGTTTGGAGGTAAGTGTCAAAAATCAAGTTAGATCAAGATAAAATATTGGATGATCTAATTGTCAAAACTACTGTCATGAATAGAGACTTCCTGTTCACTAACATGGGAATGATTACAGGGTATTGGACAGAGAGGTGTTAAATGTTAAGATGTAAAATGTAAAGATGTTAAATGTGTTAAAGGTTAGATGTTAAAATGTATCTCCGGGAGGTTTGCCCACTGGACAGAGGACGCAAAGGCATCTATGTGCAGAAGAGGAGATTCCACAATGTATTGTCATGAAGATTGTAACTTAAGAAAAATCACCCTCATTTAATTTTCCCTGAATGTTTTTTTTGTTCAGTTTAATACGTTTTTTTTACTGTCAGTAAAAGCTGGCAGTAAATGAACAGGCATGATATTACCCAAAGTAGACAAATCAGATCACAATCTTAACATGTGACAACAAAAATCAAAAGTGAAGAAGCTACGCTTTATTGTACATTAGGCTTTAATAATAACAGATCATTACAATATAGTGTTCTAGACTGCTGAAGACCTCCAGGAGGAACACGATGTCAAGAGGAAGACAGAAGAATATCATCAGCTTCTGTTATATCTGGATACATACACATTACTGTACTTATAGCCGTTACATCACACACTACTGTATTTAAGATAATACTTTCTGATTAGCTAAGTACTTTGACCATGCAACCTATTGCCGTGTAAGTAATTGGCCACTAATCAAAAATTGCACAGTTTTTTTATGTAATGATCACTTCAATATATTGCAAACATTAAGCTCCAGCCAATGAAAGACCAACACTCAATACAGAAAGCCACAGTTGCCTGCAGGGTGCTTCTCTATGTCTAAATACACTACTCTGCTGACCCAACTATTGCCACCTGCTGTTCTTTTCCAATTTGTGTAGTGACCGCTCCTCCAACTGGCATTCATTTCTATCAACTACCTGAAACCCCACAAAGCTACCTTACCTGCACGTCATTAATGCATGCAAACGTGTGTTATTATAAAGCACATATTAATTTTGACTGGACCGTGTAAGTGGAGCCAGCCAAGACGAGTGAATGTCTCTTACTATGACTGACTGGATCCCCCTTTTTACATAGCGTAGTGTTTAGAGAAGCAGACCTGTAAACTGTAGGTCCTGCGATCGTATCTCCTCACAGGTAAAGCGATGTATGCATTATGAATTATACCATATAGAAGATTACTTCGCTGGTAAAAACCTTCAGCATCTGTATTATAGTAAGCCTGAAATAGAACAGTCTGGTGGATTTTTGAAGTATGCATGCGTTTTGGTTCAGGATAGACAAACACATTTGCTGGCTACAACATACAGTTGTTACATTATAGTAACTAAAACTGTATATGGTTATATTGCTACTGTTTTTGTCTCGCTAGCAATTGCTCAATACTTAATAAATATTCCAAGGAAGATAGTAGATACTAGTAAGCCTATTACTGGCTAATAGGCTGTTAAAATTGCCTGTGGCAAAAGCCATACAGTTAATAGACACTATGGTGGCGGTAAACTTAATAAGAAACGTTAGTCAGTTTAACACAATGCTCAATGGTGTCTAGCGACTACCGAAACTTGTAATGCCATGGCGTTATCATTACGAATGGCCAATTAGCTGTTGAAGTGGCCAGTGGCAAGAGATTTTGTTCAGGACAGATACAGGGCTATACTGACACCTGTCAAAGTGCATCTTTGTGGTGTGGTGGTTAATGACACAGCCTTCCACGTGGGTGATCCAGGTTTGAATCTCGAGAGGGCAACACTTTCTATTGCGAGCCTGCTGAACTAGGCTTGCTTGGTTTCTTGTTTTTAGCCAACAGACTCTGCTGATCTTTTACAGTTAAACAATCTGGATTTTAGTGAAATCTACAAGATAAAACATTTAACAGTGACAGGATCCACCTAATGCAATATATGCTTATTCTGTTATGAGCGTCAAACATTTTCTGTACCTTTAGATGCCACAAAAGGGCTTTTCAGTCTAGATGTTTTTGTACTCTGGAAAGCTGTACAAGGACTGCAGGGGTTATATTGGTAATGGGAAGCATGGAGTTTACCCATGTTACTACAGTGATATTTCATATTTCATATGATATATCATGCTCAGCTTGCCAGTTTGATTAATCTGCGGTATTGGTATTGATGTCTGAAACATCCATGTTATTGTTTGTTGAGATGTTTCTTTAGTAACGAACTCAAGGAGTGCAATGGACAGTCTGATATGCTTTAATGAGAAACAAAAGTAACCAAGGACGCGCAGCAGCATTGCAGTAGCTACAATAGCGCTTCTCGTACAATCTCACAAGACAAACATCAACTAACAATGTATGGGAGGAAATAAGGGTGCTGTGTACACACATGATTAACTAATAGTAACCTGGTGCGTAAGTGGAGACAAAACAAAACAGAAAACCCGTAAGCGGGTGATGTCAAATGCTCGTAGCGCAGCGCTCCGGGGGGGGAGGGGGGGGTGGTTCGGGAGCAGTTGCAGACATCACATTAGTGTTGTTAAACAAAGAGGTTTAATCCATGTCTGGTCATTGTCTCTCAAGATCAATTAATGAATCATAAGTAGTATGCTATATTTTGTAGGACACCTATGCTGCACCATGTATTTATTACAAGGGGGAGAGTACATGGTTAAACAATGTGCAAATTCAATTTTATGGGTTTTTATTTGATTTTTTAAATAAAATATTATGACAAGAATTAAGTACATGTATTGGCACTGACACAAATTATGTTTGCTAGAATAGGTATTCAGGGTGTAATAATCAAAACATAGGATGTTACAGTCAAGATAAATGATGCAGCCACAGACAGGATATGTAGCAATACTGAACTTCTGAAAATGAAACGAACATGACCATAAAGAACCCAGAGGTCACAAAAGGTAATTATGCACCTAACAAGATGCAGCAGCTTCATAGCATATACATGTGCAGTTAGATATGTACACATTATGTTAACAGATAGATTAACCCTTAAATGTTAGCAATTTCACAACTAAATATACTGCTCTGGAAACAAAAAACTAGTCACGCCTAGTTCGGCCGACCTGCAATAAAAGGTGTTGCCCTCTCTAGAATCGAACCTGAGTCACCCACATGGAAGGCTGTATCATTAACCACTACACCAGAGAACTATATATTTAATGGGTGTCAGTATAGCCTCTTGAGTATACCCTGAACAAATCCCCTTTTGCCACTGGCCGTTTCAACAGCTAATTGGCTATTTGTGAATGATATTGATACAGTTAAACTGATTAATGTTTCTTACAATGTTTACCTCCACCACAAATAGCATCCATGAAGTGTATGCTGTTTGCCACTGGCTGTTTTGACAGAGTATTAGCCAGTAATAGGCCTTCCTGTATCTACTAACTTAATGGAATAGTCATAAGAATTGAGCAACTGCTAGCAATTGCTACTGAGAGGAGTTGGTAGAAAAAGAGGATATATCGTTGGAATTATATAGCTTTGTGAATTATTATATAGCCTACTACTTTTGTAGAATATTAATCTCCTGTCACGCCCCTGCCTCTGAGATCAAGCAGAGGCAGGTCCTGGCGTTCCTGAGCCATTTACACACCCGCTCGTCACACACTCCCACACCTGTTCCCAATCCACAATTACGCACCTGTTCCCAATTGCCCCATTACCAACAGTATTTCTACAGTCCCCTGCCATCCCTTCTCTGCCAGATCATGGTATTTGTTGCATGCGCTTCACAGCTAGATACGAGTTTACTTTCGGTTCTGATTTATCATGTACCAACCAATTGCCTGTCCCCGACTACTCTGCCTGCTCCCTGCTTGTACTTCTGCTGTCAGCCTGTGTGTCGACCATCTGCCCGTCCCCGACTACTCTGCCTGCCACCGGTCAGTACCTGTGCCGTCGGTGTTTTGTTCCTCTGCCTGACTCCGATCTCTCTACCTGCCACTCTACCCTCGCCCTGCCTATCCACGATTGGGTTCCTACTTTTGACCGTGACATCTTCAGTAAAATAAGCAGAGAAAATTCAAAGAGAGACGATATGATGATAGGTTTAGTTTCCCTTTCCCCCCCAAAATAATGTTGATTTACATTTGATGAACTAGCCTACACAATAAGCTGAATCTCCATTTGAAAAATTTGATAAGTAGCCTATATGTATTATGCTTCAATAATAGCCTCATTAAGTTTTCATTCATCTGGGAGTATTGCACATTCATCCATTAATGTCATGCATTCAGTGAAGGGTGATTAGCATCTGGGTATCATTTGGGTACCAACGCTAAGTGGCATGGGCTGTTGGCAGTAGAGGTAAATAGCATTTTCTGTTTGTCAGTTTAGAATTCCGATGACGGAACAATGTAATATACACCTATTTAGAGAAAGTCATGGAAGAAGCAGCATGTAGCTTTCAAAATGGCAGGTTTTTTTTAATTACAAACCAATTGGTTTAGGCATTTGGCGGATCTAGTGTTAAATACCTTACATACCAGGGCACTTATTACAAAAGTAAGAGTGGAAAACTTAAGACAGTATATTAGTGCTTGTAAATGAGTGCTTGTTACGCCCTCAGCATACATATTATAAGTTTAGATTTAAAAAATGTGAGTCTATAGATTAAGCTTTTCCATTTAGCTTTAAATTTGTGAATAATCGCTGCTACTCTCATTGAACTAAATGTGCCCCTGTTTAATTGCAGGTTTAGCCTTCCTCAGGACCTGTTGGGTGATCTTGATATACAGTAGTGCAGTTATCTCCCAGGATTATCCAGGGAATTGTGTGTTAGTGGTTTACCACTCCATGTATGCGGTCCATCACTGAAAATTAAAATGCACCATGGCTCCACCAATCAGGGCACACCTTCCCCTATATAACTGAGTGAACCCTACACTGCCTCCCTTTTTCTTCACCAACTCTGAACATCACAACTTCTTTAATTGGCACTGACAAGTTTTTTCTGACGTATTTTCTTTATGATGGCATCTTCTATTGATAACCTGATTGTGGCTGGATGCCGCTGCTCATCATTGGCGGCTGCAGCGTACCCGCGTGACTCCTGTGTGGCGTGCCTTGGACCGAAGAATGCTGGTATGGGTCTGTCTGACCACCCCGGAGTGTCCGAGTTGCGCCATCCTATCTGTTTCAGTTCTTCGGTGAGAGGGATGCTTTGGATGAGGTCCTCTCCTCATCAGCACCATCTGCGGACTTGGGGAGGGAGGACTCTAATGAAGGCGAGCTCTGGGATATGGGAGAAGGCCCTTCTCAGTGTCCTTTCCACTGACCCAGCCTTGCCCCCCCTTCCCTCCTCGGGGGTTGGGGCGTAGTGGAATGTGTGAAGAGAGGGAGGTTAATTCTGACCTTTCCCCACATGCCTCTGCCACTCAGCCTTCTCTCAGATCTGATTTAATTGGATCGATTCAGAGAGCGGCTCTCAGGCTAGAGGTCCCATTATCCCTCTCCTGCCCCCCAAGGAGCTCGACCTGATGGTCGGCGGTCCTTGGGCGGAGCACGTGAGTGAACCTGACCTAGAGGCTCCCAGTCTGTCTGGCCTCGCGATGTACATGGAGGGTTCAAGGCACCTGTGAAGGCTTATCTGCCTTACACCAGAGTGGCAGGAAGGATGGAGGCCATTGTATCAACTGTCCCTAGATTGGACCCAGCAATAAACTCAATCTATTCACAGCCCGATAAGAATGAGCGCCGGGTTAGTAGCATACTGTCTAGCAATGTTTCTTCACTGGTTAGAGAGAGATGCTCAGTTACCATGGCGACACGTCCACAGTCGTTGTTATGGGCAGCGGTAGTATAGAGGGATCTTTCTCTACCTCTTGCCCTGTTGCGATAAATGCCATATCTGATTCCCTACTCTCCTCTCTGACCTTCTCTGAAGTGGTCAGGACACCCGAGTTTGGGAAATCTGATGTTAATGATGGTTATGTTACAGACATAACTGATCTCATATACCCAGTTTTTTCCATGGCCCCATCAGAATAAGCGATGGGTTGCTAGCGCTGTTTCTTGCTCTGTTTCTTCGTAGGATCAACGGGTGCTTGGTTACCATGGTGATGCGTCTGTAAGTTTGCTAAGTGCCCTTGCATGTTGCTAAGGGGTTCTTTCTCTCCCTCTTTGGGATTGGTTAGAACTGAGCTTGTTGAGCTTGTTTCAGTGTGTCCTCTGTCTTTGAGCGCCCCTCTCGCCTCTCCGTTACGCACAACGTGTCTCTTTTTTCCTATTTTGGTGGACAGTTGTGTGTTCCGCTGCCCCAATCTGATCATCCCTCCCATTCCCTTTCGAGGCTGTGCCTTTACCATAAGTGGCCTGGTCAGCAGCGGTGAGAGCGAGATCCGAGCACGAGAAGTTTCTCAGGGCTGCCCCTCAACTTCGCGCACTCTCGCTCTCTCAGTGCTATTGGAATTTACGTCATCTTTGTACTCTCTCCCCTTGGTTAGAGTGCACAATTTAGAAAGGGTATTTGATTCAGTTTTGTCAATCCCCGCCACCCTTCTCCAGGATGCTGGAGACAACGATGACGTCACCCGAGAAGGTGACTGCCCTGTTGGCAGAGATAACAAAACTTATTAAGAAATGTGGTATCAAAACCTTTGATGAAGAGGGAAATTAGGTTTTACTTCCAAAGAAGACAGGGGGAGTGAGGCCGAACCTGAATTTGTGAACTCTGAACAAGTGTGTAACCAAGAGGCCCTTTCGCATGCTCACAACAAAATGTTTATTGGAATACATTCTCCCCGGCCATTTTTGCAAGAGCATATATCTGAAGGATGCTTACTTTCATGTTCTGATTGTCCTTTGGCACAGAAAGTCTAAATGCTTGGAGGCTGCTCTGGAACCATTGCAAAGTCAGGCGATCAGTTCTAGCTTATCTTAACGATCTATTGATCCTGGCGTCGTCAGCAGAATAGGCAATCGATCACACAACCCAAGTAGTAATTCACTTTACGCAATTGGGTCTGGCTGTGAATTGGCAGAAGAGTGTGCAGTGGCCTAGCCAGCAAGTGTCCTATCACTTGCACAGTGGTCTAATGAGAGCACTCCCCACATGCACAATGTTGATCAGATTGATCATGTCCCTACTCTGACTCATGTCAGCAGCACATGTAGGGGTGGCACTGGGACTGGTACACATGTACACCCTACAGCGTTGGTTCACTCTATAATGTGTAGACCTGGTACGTCACCATCGGTGTCTCCTTGTGGTTCCTCATGCCCTGGAAAGGGACTTGGCCTATTGGAGAGACCTGGACGTAACAGACACTCCTTTGACTGGGTGGGGGATGTGTGTCACAGTCAAGCTGTGAGAGGCCTGTGGCCACAGCGATCACCAAATCAACCTATTAGAACTCGAGACGGTTCTACTGGTACTGGTCCACTTTGCTTCAATACTACAGGGCCATTTGGACAACCGCGCCACCATGGCTTACATCAATTGGTTCGGTCTCCACTTCACTCTTCACCAGGCAGCGATGCGATTGTGGCTGTGGGCTCACAGCCATCTGCATTCCCTGTCGGCAGTCCACTTCCCGGGCAGCCTGAATGTGCGCGCAGATCTGATGTCACGAGGGGGTCCTCGAAATGACGATGGGCTTCTTCATCACGAAATTCTCTCCCTAATTTGGAGGAGATTTGGGGGGGCGCAGACGGACATTTTTGCAACGAGACAGAACACGCAATGTTATATGGGGTTCTCCCTCAAGACACCGGACGATCCCCTGTTGGGCACGATTGCGTTTACCCGTCTGGCCGCAAGGACTATTTTTAGCGCTCCCCATACAGACATGTTTGGCACATCTGCTGGCACAGGTTGTGATAGATCATTTGAATATGATCCTCATCGCCCTGGATCGCCTAGGGGCGGTGTGGTATCCGGAACTGATTCAGTTATTTGTGGAAGAGCCGTGGCCAATTCCTCATCACAGAGATGCGCTGTCTCAGGTGAGGGGGCGATCGTGTGCCCGCCAACACTAAACGGACCACTGGCTCTTGAGCGGGACAGGCTGATTCGCAAGGGACTGCTTCGTTGTCATCCGCACCATTCAAGGTGCAAGGGCCAGCTTGACTTCAAAGTTCTACATGAATAGATGGGGCATGTTTGTATGCTGGTGTGTCAGATCGGATATGAATCCGATATGCTGCCCAGTGGAAAAGCTATTTTTTTCAGTATCTGTTTGATATGCAGAGATCACCCTCTACTGTGAAAGGTTATGCGTCTGCAATCTCTGCTTGTCATGTGGGTCTGGGAGGCAGGACTGTATTCAGCCACCCCTTGGTCAAACATTTCCTTATTGGGACATGGAGACTGGGACCTGTTTTAAGGGCGAGTGTGCCTCAGTGGGAGATGTCCAAGGTGTTGAAAACGTTCTGTGAGCCGCCTTTTGAGCCACTGGGACAGATTCCTTTAAAACTCCTGTCTACTAAGACACCAATATTGCTGGCTAAACATGTGAGTGATCTCTGCGCACCCTCAATATTGCTTATTCATCAATGGTGACTTCAGCCGCATAGTGCTGAGACCGAATCCTACATTCTTGCCCAAAATCATTACGAACAAGACAGACATATGTATAACCTGTCCCCGGTTCAAGCAGTAGCACAGTATGTAGAGCTTACCAAACGATCAGACTGTCTCCACTGCTGTTCGTGTGTTATGGTACTTCTGCAATGTGTCGACCTCTTTCTCATTGGCTATGTGAGTGCATCGCTTTGGCCTACAAGATGTCTGGATCCCGCATTCCTGTTGGCATTCGCGCTCATTCTACATGAGGTGTTGTGGCGTCCTCCGCTCTCTCCCATGGGATTGGAGTACCGGAAATCTGTAATGCTGCGTTGTGGTCATCGCCCTATCCGTTCATTTGTTTTTACATAATGAACATTACTGCCACCTCTCTAGCACATGCCTTTCTCTGGAATGTTAATGATGAGCTGTAAATAATAGGCTGGCATTTTTACCCCCGCAAAAGATTTTCATAACAACTCACCTTTTGTTGGTCAAGTTGTTAGCGCTCATGTTTCTCAGGCTTGGGACCTGGGTTCAATTCCCAAAGACTCCATCTTTTTATTATCCATTCTCTGGAAACGATGTGCTATGTTGTTGCCATCACGTGGCCATCTTTCAGGAATAGGTCTCATTATCTAGGAGAATCTAGACAGTCTGTGTGGGTTATACTTACTACATTTTCTTATGTGAAATTCATGACAGACTGTCACCAGTTCTGCTCATTGACCCAGGTCTGTCTGTGGTCCTCCACTTTGTTTTGTGGACCTCCACCCTCTATGCAATAATAGAGGATGTGTGTGTGTCTATCTTCTTCACCCCAACCTCTATTTTGATTGGGTCTGGGACTCAGTTGCCATAGCAACATACGGTCTGTATACCCTTACGAGCCTTGTTGGGACCAGTTAGTTAATTGGGACTGACAGGGAGTACATTTTGGGTATCGCTCACTCAGCCGTACACCACTAGGAGCAAAGCCCCTCTAGGGGGCAGGAGCTCTACGACGTATAACGTTAGTTACTGGGAACAACAGTTATATGAGTGGAGTAACGATCCACCAACTAACCCTTGTTAAATAGCATAGTGGTGAGAACATCAGGTCCGGTGTTCGATTCCCATAAATGCCTAAGGTTCAGGACTAAAAAAACCTTGCTGGCTACAAACCTATGTAGCCAGGTATTAGCAAGCCTAAAATTAAACTGTTCTGGTGGATATTAAGATTTGTTCAGGATAGATAATCACTTTGCTGGCTCCACGATTCTCTCGTCTTTCACTTGACGAAAATGTCAGTTATCGTCACCCAGTTAACTTCACCTTCTGTATCTACTTTATGAAAAGTCTAAAATGAAACTGTTATATTTGTGATGATTTCTGGTGGATTTTTGAATTATCTCGGTCAGGTTAGACAAACACGTCGCTGGTTACACGATTCTCTGGTCTTTTCACTTAATGAAAAAAATCCATTATCACCTATATTGATACGGTAGTTATTGTCTCAATGTCATTCAAGATATTGCCAGTGGCAAAAGCTATACAGCTCATAGATACTCATTGTGGTGGAGGTAAACTTAATAAGAAACGTTACTCAGTTAAACACAATGGTTAATGGTGTCTAACGAAATATTCAAACTGATGTTAATATGTGACACAATGATATAATGACAAGGAAGCTATACTGACACTTGGTAAATGTACAGCTCTGTGGCGTAGTGGTTTATGACAGACTTTCGATTCTCACGAGGGCAGCCACAAATAATACATTTTATTGCGGGCTGGCTGAACTAGGCTTGCCTGGTTTCTTGTTTTGAAGAATCACAGTCTCTTTTTAAATGGGTATAACAATAGAATGAATAACACACATTAACCCGAATAGGCTAGCACGCACATGTAGATTACCTTCTGTCCTAAATGTTTTTCATGAGAAAACCGTTATAAACATTTGCAAGGTTCAGCAGACGATACAGGCACAGAACAAGTAGATGTACTATCGAAATATTAAAGCAATAGCAGGGCATGTAGAAATCTTTTGACACCTTTTTCACTGTTGACACCCCTTCCCGGGTGATACGCTAATTTCTATGGGGACGCAGCTACTTATAATTGGAGTTGAACGAAAAAGTGTCATTTTGGGCCAACGCTCTCGAACATTCCCTACGGAGCAGCAGACGCTAGATCTTGTAGGTGCATCTTGGTCTTTAGCCATGGTATGCTTGCCATCCACCAC
>JACXGJ010015627.1:0-13288 GCA_016801105.1 Esox niger | reverse complement strand
CCCTCCCTCCCTCCCTCCCTCCCTCCCTCCTATGCTGTCGTTCTCCGCCCCCAGTGTTCAGGGTGTGTATATATATAGGTATAGGGTCTAGAGTGTAGCCCCGTGCGGCTCTTTGATGTCGTCTCCCATACGACTCGCGTCTGTCACAAGCAGTGGAGTCGCAGCCACCACCTGGCGGAGCGAGACAACGTCCCAGACGCCTCCTAACTCCTCCGTAGCGCACTACGCTGACCAGGAGCCCGGAGGAGCGCAGACTCCAGACTCGCGGAGAAAAGGTTAATTAGCGAGCCAGCTCGTCTCTGTAGCCCCCGACACCGCGGTAAACACCCCTGCCCTTCGGTTGACAACACTGCCGTTGTTAAAGGGGAAAGGCAGAGGGATAAATAAAAGAGAGAATGAAACAAGTTTCCCGGCCTTTGATTATTTCTCTGCTCCGACGCCTGAATTCATCGGGGATGTGGATGTGATGCAAATGTTGTTTATTTTGCTACGGAAACCTACTCAACAACACAATCTCTCACTCCATGGGCATTTTTTAACACTGAGAAGGCCAGTGAGTAACGTTGACACAAACTTAATTAAAAATATATATGTCTTTTTTAAAGTTTTACTTGTTTAGGTCTATTTAACACATGCATGTTGTAAGAATTGTTGGAATTTCATTCTGGTTATCTCTTTCCAGTGAGCCAAAAAGGGACTTTTACTAATCTCTCACAAATTCCCCTGCAGGTAATACACTTAGAGGTGTAGACAGCAAGCCAAATGGCTGACAAAAGATTGGCCCGACATAAAAGGTCACTTCCCTGGAATAACCATTGCTTATAGTGTCATTTGAAATCCTTGATATCTGAATCGTTATTGCAGTTCAACAACCCCCCCGACCTCTCAACACACTTAGTTTCACTGTAGATGTGGCCTGATTAGACACGCGTGTGCGTGTGCGTGTGCGTGTGCGTGTGCGTGTGTGTGTGTGTGTGTGAATACAACCATGACCTGTCCCATGATCCTGCAGGAGGGGCCTGTCAATATGATTTATTTCAGGTCCAGTCTAGGGGGACACATGTCCGAGTCACGGAGGCACGGATGCCCCAGTATGTTTGAAGACAGCAGCTCTTCTTTTACGACACTGTCTTTTTGCAACGTGTGTGTGTGTGTGTGTGTGTGTGTGTGTGTGTGTGTGTGTGTGTCCCTAATGCCTCTCCAAAGCAACCTGTTGGACATCTGTCATGGGGAAGTCTACATTGTCATTTCTGAAGCCTAGAGTAGAGATGGAGCTGCACTGGGGTTGCAGTGAGCTGCTCTCGTTTACAGTGAGCTGCAAAGGGCTTGCAGTGGGCCATCCAGTTTCCACCTGAGCCTGGTGAACAGCATACAGGAATATTTCTGGTTCTCAGGAATCTGGTCCCACCAAGCCCCATTCTCTCTCACCCTGTGGAGCAGGGGTGCTCCTGTCTTTCAACCTGAGGCTAAATAGACCTGCAAAAATACAGGCGCTCGGTTTTCACTCAGAAGCTAGAGCAGTGAGCGCCCCTCGCAGTTAGCGATCATCCCTTCCACAGAGGGTCATTCTCAGTGATGAACGCCAGGTAGAAGACACATTTAAGAAGTTAAGAAATGCAAAGTCTCTTGTTGACACCCTTGTTAACTTTATGTAGCGGGTTCTTCCTCCGTTTTTTCAGGGGTCGCATTTAGCATCTAGCGATTGAGCAAGGCCAGTTGTTAAAGCCTAACCACTAGCCTCGCGTGGTCAACAAAACACTGGCGTAGCCTAGCGTGTGGTGAGCTAGCGATCGGAGGTTAGACGAAGCCAAGTGGTCACAGGCCCTATGTTAGCTGCAGTGTGTCCTCACCTTGACGGTTTTCTTGTCTTTCCCCCTGTGTCTCTCTCACCCTCTCAGATCTAATAAGGCCATGTTAACATCAGTACTGTTGTAATTGAAGCTGTAGGACTTGTTGAACTGAATCAATCATTTGTATGGCTATATAGCTACTTGAAAAACGAACCACTCTTTATTGCTTGAAATTCTACAGTTAATCGCGATCGATTGCAACTTTTAAGTCGCTAACGTGAAATGAAGTGAGCCAACCTTTGTCTGACACTGACCCTGGATAGTGCAGTGCCAAATTCCCGCCCTGGATGTGATGCCCCAGGGCATTGTGGGTGTGTTGCGTCTAGGACTCAAACTTGTAGCCGACATTAAGCATCTATAAAGCAGTGAATACTGCTGCTACTTGGGCGCCCCCAAACAGATGAAAACTCATAATAATGTTGGCTAACTAGATTTGGTGGGATTCTTTGGTATTCGAGATTCTGTGTGGTTTGAATAGACCCATTATATACGGGACGTCCCTGATTTTTATTCATGTTTTTTCACATGAAGTCGTTTGTAGAAAGGTCACTTTGGTTCAGTGGGATAGTTTCGCTGGGGGAGTTTGAGCGTCGCTGCTGTATTCCATCGTGTGACACATATCAGAACACAGGTGTTCACCTGGCCGTGCATTGAAAGGGAATACATATAGAAGACACCTTGTTAAATCCGAAATGTTCATTACCATATAGTGTGTGATTGGATGTCCCGGGTCCCCATGGGGGCTGGATCAACTGGCGCCCTCAGGAACCAATTGGTACAGGCATGCTGTCTGTCGAGGCGCCGTGTTAGATAGACCTATCAGGGATCCCTAGTAGAGATGGGCTTGGCTCATTAGAGAAGTCCCCACTGAAAACGTACATAGGAGACAGGAGAGAGAGTGGAAGATGGAAGATAGAGGAGAGCGAGTGTGTGTGAGAATGAACATTTTCCCAGGGCCATTTTCTCTCCACCCCCCTCTGATTCTCCTCTCTGTTTCTCTCCCTACCTCTTGTGATATTCTGCAGACATCAGCAGATGAGGCTGAGGTCAACAGCAGAACATCAACGTGCTGAAGCTTTGAAGTTGTGATGCCTGGACAATATGTTCTGCAGGACGTATGTTCTGTGGTAGTGGGAGTTCAGGAGTTGGTCACGGAACAGCTTCCGAGCGTTTTGTGAGAGTGCATCCAAAATAGAAAAGTTTTTGTCTGTTACGAGCGTTTGAAATACACCTTTCAGCAACTCAAACCGCTACATTCGTCACTACTGATCTTATTTATTTTGTAACAAGATACTTGAGAGCTGGGTTATGTTATTTGCAAAATATCAAATACTTCTGGAGTCCTTATAGTAATGTGATATTCGTTTAGGGACTGCAGTACAATCACAATGATCAGCAGGCAGATGAGTATTTCTTCATCTGCCTGTTGGTCTATATGTGTCCAGGGTGACTTACAGTCCACTATAATTAACACAAAAACACAAATAACCATCACCACACTGAGGTTTACTGTTTTCTAGAACGCATGAGACTGAGACACGACGGTGGGTAACCGTGGTCACAGAGAGACAGAGCATGTTGTGCTGAATTTAGCCAATCACTGAGCAGATCAATGTGCTATGTAGCCCTGTTCTAATGTATATGCTTGATGAGCCTCTGTTCAATGTGCTTGAGCTGCAGACAAACAATGGCAAAAGGACTTTATCGGGTTGCTGTGTCAAGGAGGCCAGCCTGTCTCCTGACCAGGTATACAGTGTCTTATTTAGGCTTGAGATGGAGAGCTCCAGGTTCTACTATTATTGATCAGCACTGGAAGACGTAAACAGACAGTTTGTTATTGGGGGTAAACCATTCATCTTCTGTAACTATGTTGAAGGTTCATCTTGATAGGTTTACACCTTCTCTTACGTTGCCCTCCAGAATGATTGGCTCTGAAAAACGCCATGGCTGTTAATCAGCTTCATCATTCAGTCAAAATGTGAGAACAATCCAACCCTGACTGAGGTAAACATTTCAGAAGAAAAACAAAAAAATCATCAAAAAATCATCATTAATATCATGATTATGAATAAGATCTACTGGATGGGTTTGGACATCTACACTATAAATATTCTGTATATTACAATCAGATGTCAAATCCATGCGAACGAGCCATGTGGATGTCTTGCTACTATACAGGCTGTGCTGTCATGAATACAGAATCCTCGCGAAACGTCATTGGAACTTTGATTGAAACCAGGTTCTGTGTTCAGATGAGACGAAAAAAGAAACAGAGGTGAATTTGGGGTAAAAAGTGGGATGATCACAGAGAAGAAAAAAAGTGGAATTCCCCCTGGTGGATCTGTAACGCTCCGGAGATGTTCTGCCCTGACGGCCCTGGGAACCTTGTTAATATTCATGGCATCATGGACTCTGTCAAGTACCAAGTGGTTTTAGACCACAATCTGGATTCATCTTCCAGGAGCCTAAAAACATCCATAGCATAGTATTACTTCAGATATGCCTTCTGTACCAGTCCCTTGACCATAGCCTTCTGTACCAGTCTCCTGACCTAAGCCTTCTGTACCAGTCTCCTGACCTAAGCCTTCTGTACCAGTCTCCTGACCTAAGCCTTCTGTACCAGTCTCCTGACCTAAGCCTTCTGTACCAGTCCCCTGACATAAGCCTTCTGTACCAGTCTCCTGACCTAAGCCTTCTGTACCAGTCCCCTGACCTAAGCCTTCTGTACCAGTCCCCTGACCTAAGCCTTCTGTACCAGTCTCCTGACCTAAGCCTTCTGTACCAGTCCCCTGACATAAGCCTTCTGTACCAGTCTCCCGACCTAAGCCTTCTGTACCAGTCCCCTGACATAAACCTTCTGTACCAATCCCCTGACATAAACCTTCTGTACTAGTCCCCTGAAATCCAGGGTTGGCAATAGTTGACATTCGTGTTTGTGATTCAGATTGTCCATTCATTGCATGTGCTCATAAGATACCAGGAGTAGAATCTTGCTCAATTTACCCCAAATAAATAGGTATTTGTGTTATGAAGCACTATCTGTAGGTACCTGGTTTTGGCACTTGGTTTTGGCTTTGCTCTTAGCCGGTGTTAGTGTGGCTTTCATATCGACTACTCCATATGTCCTTGTCGGGAACATTGCGTAAGTCTCCATCCCCTTCCCATCACCAGACCAGCTGTTGGGTAGCATGCCCTGACTTGAACTGGGCTGCCAAGCAGAGAGCCTCTGTCTGACAGAGATACGGCTCCACTGCAGATACACGCACACGCGCACGCGCGCGCACACACACACACACACACACACACACACACACACACACACACACACACACACAGAAACATGGACAAATACACACACACACACACACACAGAAACATGGACAAATACACGCACACACACACACATGCACTGCTCCGCTTTAGGCCTCAGAGAGCCTGCTTTTCTTGTCTCCAAACCACGCCCTGTCAGCCAAGGCCTTTCCAGCCGAGACGTGTGACATCACCGTGCCGTAGATGTTTCAGTGTGTGACGCCCTGAGGTCATGCGCGAATGGCCTGGCGTCGTGGTTCAAGGAGGCCACCTCATCTCCCATAGTTCGTATCTCCTCATTACAGTTCCTTAATGCTTAAATTCGTGCTGCCGCTATTTCTTGAACAGTCACAAAGGTCATATTTGTTTGTCATTTTTGCAAAATACTTATTTCTGTGTGCAGCAGTTGGAAATTCCAATGCAGTGATTGACAAATGCTGTACATATACACAATTCTACCTGAATTAGAATTTTTAGGTATAAAGCAGTTATAGAGATGGCGATGGAAACATTATGTTTAGCAAGACATTCGTACGAGCCGAAGAAATAATCCCATTGCAATCCAAAGGTCGTGTGAAATGCCTTGGTACAAGACTTGGTTTGGAAACCCGGAGTAAGGCCTGTGTAATAAAGCAGCGTGTAGGAAATTAGCTGACGTGATCCGTTAGATAGGCAGCGTTTGGAAAGTCAGCTAACAGGCTGCGTGTTCTATTTGCCAACTTAAAAATGGAAGATGTGGACGTCATGGATTTTCATATTGTTGAAAGGGACATTTATTATTTAGAATGTGTTATAAATTTCACATTTTAGGGTTGTCAAGGAAAATTAAAGTTCTCAATTGATTAACTTTGTAAAATGGCAGTGAATAATTTTAAAAAATCTAAACGTATTCAATATGTCAAACACGTAACGGATTTTGCGTGTACTTTTCCTTATGGGGCAGCTGAGCTCATGATAGCATTGAAATAGCTATGGACACGAATAGGCTTTCGAATCCCTCTGTGACGTAGAATGGTGGGCAAGGAAATGCTGTTTGGCGTGACGGGCCTACACATTTTAAATCAGCGCCTCTTTTCCTGCTGCAGTGCTCTCTTTTTCCGTCTTCGTATCGTCGAGTTACATAACGGTCTCAACAGTACAGGAATAACCCTCAGCGAAGCTCTGCAGTGTGTTGTCAGTCTGCAGAACTCCTTCCTCTCGCTCTGTGTTTTGGGTTCATGTCTTGGTTTGTGTCTGGAATCGCTGGCTTCAACACTTGGCCATTTCCTCACATTCCAGGTTCATTGCGAGGCTTTCCATTCGTTTTTTTCTCCTTGTTTTTTTTCTGGTATTTCCATTTTGGACCGTTGAAAATAGGATGATTCGTCCCACCAGATTAACTACTCCCTCTCTTCATATGCATGGCGTTTCAGTTATGTATTTACTCATATATTTTATATATAATCTTTGGGTCATATGTGCTTATTTAGAATAAGAACAATTTATTTATAGAGCCAGCGAAATGCATAGATCTTCTCTGCAACGATGCCATATCTTAATGTGATCCTCCTGTCCGTTTTTCAGAAATTGTAAACCTTTATTACATTCAAGGTTTTAAAAATGCATTTAAAGTTTGTGAATAAATGTGAAAAACACATAGCAATTCACATTTCCTGTTGCAGTTGAATACTTGTTTTGCTGTTTGAAACTGGTTTATATTATGACATGAGATCTGTAACCTGTGTGCGGGATATCTCTGGTTGGCCAGGCGTCAGAAGGGCTGTGCCCACATGTTAAACAGACGACACTCGACCGGTTACGTCTTAAACCAGTCACCACCTTTTCGTTTCTCTTACCCATGGTTGGCATTCCCGACCCAGTTCCAAAGGACTGCTAGCTACATCACGTCTGCAACGCGCCACGCTGGTTCTGCAGATCTAACGCTGAACAAAATCACTTTCACATGCATATTTTGAGCCACGGCTGAAAAACTGCAAGTATAATTTTGCTTTTGTAAAGACAATCTTACCACTTCATATAGGGTGACCTGATAGCTTTGCCCTGTAGGGACGGTTCCCCGGAATAAGATTACGCCTATTTGTGATATAAAAAGCCCTTTCAATAGATTCCCTCACACACACACACACACAAACACACACTCGTCTTTTATTGCAGTGGAGTGCAGCAGTAACAGCAGCCAGTGTGGGCCTAATCTGAACTCAGCTCCAGGGCACAACACAAGACATCACTTTGATCTGGCTCTGCACCGTCTCGTCCAATCAGAGTCACGTCACAGGCTCCCTGCAACTTGTCCCGCCCCCCCTACCCCACACTGCAGATACAGAGAGACGTGGAGAGGGATGGAGGGAAGAACGGGGCAGGAGGGAGAGATGGAGAGACAGAGAGACAAAGAGGGAGGGACAAGGAGCGAGGGAGGGAGGAGAGAAGGATGGAAGGAGGGAATGAGAGAGGGAGACAGTGGGAAGGGGAATGAGATGAGAGTAACAAGCAGAGATTGAGGGATGGGGGAGGGGGGAGAGAGGATGAGATGTAAGGAGCGAGTGGGAAGAGAGAGAGAGCATATCATTATTAAAGATCTTCTCAGAGAACAGAGAGCAGCTCAGAACACCATAGTTCTATCTGTTCAGATTATTCTGAGCTCTATGGCTTTGCACTTATATTCAACCGTCTACTGGCAGGGCGTCTGAATCGACTGTTCCCCCGGCCAACACGAGGGGACACACGGTGCACATGCGTGTTGACACAAGCCTCTTCTTGATCACACGTACCAATCAGTTGGTCTGTAGGTAAACATACATTGACTGTACCCTCTGGCTAGGCTGGGTCATGTCCTGACACGGGATTCAAACCTGTGCCCGGCGTTGTTGTCACTGGTGCCGTTTGTTGTTGTTGAGTCGCACATTCAGACGTTAGTTCTGTTGCCACGGCAAACCGCCACCCAGTGAGCACGTACGGCATAACCTATCCGACTGGGCAGAAGTCAGGTGTCACCCGGGGTACAGTGGTCAGGTGTCACCTGGGGTACAGTGGTCAGGTGTCGCCCGGGGTACAGTGGTCAGGTGTCACCCGGGTTCGTTTACCTGCACCTATGGGCTGTTGTCGTACATGGAATGACCTTTCTGTGTAAAAACAACAACAAAATGTTCCCCCCACCTGTGTATAAACAGGAACATAAAGGACAACAGGGACCCTGGGCTGGCTGTGTTCAACCTCCAGGCTGCTAATAAAACATTAATCACTGGGGTGTTTGTCTGGGTAAAACCTTCTAATCCAACCAAACAGGCCCTTTGATGGGGAGCTCATTTGGAGAGATGTGTAAGTTGCGGGCTATCACTCTGACACCGGGCACACGGACTGAAGTTATCGATCCATGTTGTCGATGGCCGTGAAGCCGCGGTGTGTGTGAGCGACGAGAAGTCAGTGAAATATGTGTCTGTGTATTCGCCGGCTTGAGTTATTGGAATGTTGCCTGTGTTGCTGCACAGTGATTTATGACGATGTGACACAAACATTACTAACTTCAATGATGTCGATTTTTTTCCGACTGTTTGCCTCTCTTTGCCTCCCTCCCTCTCTTTCACTCTCGCTTTCTTCTACTTTCTTTTTTCATGTGTGTTGTCCCTCTCTCCATGTCTCTTTCTTCATGTCTTTCTCTCCACGTCTCACTGTTATTAATGAAATAGTTCATGTTTTGTGCCACACTGCAGTATGACAGTTCAGAGTTACAGTAACATTACTTCATCTGCCCAAAGTAGGGGACCAAGATAAAAGAATTGTCAGCATGATGTTTCCAGGCTGATTTGGTTTACTCATATTGGAGCGCTGTAACTCAACACACAGACAAGATGAAATGAACCTCTTTGAAAGTCGTGAGAAGCTACATGCAACGCTTCCTCTTCAAATCAAGCTGACTACAGCGTGAACTTGCTCAAATGTTGAAGCCTTTCACATTCCATGTGTTGATGTTTATAGGGTTTATAATGCTGCGCTAAAAGAAATGGACCAGATTAAAAAGTATCTATATAAAAAGTATTGCTGTGAACATTGGGTTGATTTGTGCGTTTGCAGTTTCAAACCAAATAAGTTCTTCCAACCTTGGTCTCGATGAATAAGGCGCAATTTGTGATTTTCGGAAAATAGACAGATTCATTCCGGACTGAGTTTAATGTTACCGTGACATAAACTATTAATAATCATATACTCTAGGGGCCTCTGAATGGACCAGCGACAAAGGCACTGCCTTGCAGTGAACTGCGTCATTGCGAGACCCGGTTCGGAATCCTGCTCCCATATTACACAGGGAGTCCTGCAGAAGGAGGTGTAATTGGCCAGCAGACTAATGTAATTGGGGCGGGGGTTAGTAATTGAATACGGTTTACCCGTCTCATCGTCCTTTAGTGACAACTTGTGGCAGCTTGGTCTCCTGTGCGCTTCGTGGAGGTAGAAGACCAGAGAGTGTGTTCCTTCTGGCGTGGAAAAGTCTGGACCTCCTGGTTGAGTGAGCTGTGTAACAAGCCCAACAACGACACTGAATGAGTTCACTTAGAGTTGCTGTGATGAAGCCGGGTCTTAAAAGAATAGATATTCTTCAACCTATTGTCAATTTTGAACTTTTTATAAAAATCTTTTCATTTAGTTTCCTTGGGCTGGGCAGTGTTACCAAAACACTGTATACCCAATACCAATGAAACCACGCTGAATTGTATATAATAATGATAAAGTACAATGGGGGAGGGGGTCAGATAGGGGCGTAGATATTGTGGGGGTGGTTAAGACCCCTCCCAATTTGCAGACAGGTCAATTTGACAGCTGAGATTAAACAGTACCCAGTTGGGTACAGGACTCTGGGAGGCACGTTGACCTCCGGTGCTTTGTCACAACACGTTTGGAAACATGCCACCCCCACCCAGGGCACATAGGAATAGTATAAGTAGTAGATGGTGGTAGAAGAATGATTGTTGTAGAGTTCTTAAAATAGTTATACTGCCAAAACCTCTGTCTGTCTGTCAGCTTTTATGTTTCATGTCTATTATCTGTGTGTTCTTCTTTCCATCACTGAGCTTTGCCGATAACTAATTCATTGATTAAAAGTGTTGTTTCACCCAGCTCTTTTTCAAGGTGTGCACATATCGTGAGTGGGTCTGGTTAAGAGCGTCTGCTAAATGACTAAAATGTAAATCAATGTTCAAGTCACGTAGCTCAGTTGGCTTCCCTGACATTTCTGCTGGCAATATCAGTTGTTGGTTCACTCTTCCCGGCTATAATGTGATCATTATTTTACGTTTTTATTTTTTCACCTAAACCTGAGTTAATCTAAATTTTCCAGGGCAGGTCAGGTAACAGCAACTTTTTAATCAAAAAGTGGGCTTCAGTGAACCGGCTCTCTGGGGTCTTATGTTAGAGTTTAGCAGTCGGTCGGTCATGTGTACTGTGGGAACATATGGTCTACATGCTGTTTACACACGCAGATGCCGGCAGGAACACCAGCCTGCACATACAAACACACACACAGTCTTGGGAGTGTGTGAAGAAGGATTCAGTGACTTTGACCAGTTCTTGAAGTGTCCTTGATGTGAAAGTCTGGTGGATAAAGTTTCTAAATAAGAGAAAGAGTGAAAGTGGGCCAGTGTTTTGACTAGCTGTAGATTGATGGTGAGGCCTCTCCCATCCTTTACAAGATCCCACAACCTGGCTAAGTTATTATTAGACTCTGTTCTTTAGCTTTCTTTTTCATGAGACGGAGACTTACCCTTGAAAACTGAAGTTACTGGTGTGATTTTAAAAGAAATTGAACAATTCATTTGATTATGTGAACCTAAAAAGGAATTATGTTTTTTGGGAAAATGAGAACGTACAAATGATGAATAGTGAGGAAGGAATACATACGTAATATGGAGTACCGAGCCTTTCCAGGGCCCAGAGTTTTCCTTGGTCTGGTCTTAGGACCCTGCAAAGGGCCTCTACAAGTGATGACATATTTTGCCTTGGGGTTTCCTGATCCCAGATCAGCACTCCTGGTGCTAAACATTTTGGAATATGAGCCTTGGTACTCATGAATGTGAAGCACATAAAACGACGGCCTATCAGAAGTGTGGATAGCAACCAACTGGCCCGACATATTTGAGACCTCAAATATGACTCCACTTTTCCCAGTTAATTTAGTTCTCAGTGGGGACCGGGCTTGGCAATATGAGTTTAATTTGAAAGGGTTAGAAAGGTGAGAGTAGAGGTCAGAAATAGAGAGATGGAAAATGGCATGATGAAATGTCAGGAAGCCATATTCACATTGCTGCATTGAATTTGATTCCTCATAAATAAGGCACATTTCAAGAACTAAGATACTGTTTTTTTGGCACCATGATGTCCAAATAAAAGTACAAAATAAATCTTTATTTTTGCCTTTAAGCTTTTAAGCTGTTTTGGATGTATTTCTCTTCTGCCGTAGTGTGCAGGCTTCTATTTCCTTCTCTGAGGTGGCTACTTGTGCACTTCAAATTGCCCTATTTCAGATTAACATTCTTCGATATAGATGGAATACCAGCCTATTACATATCAAACATTCATATATGCTTTGGAACCATACTGATGTTGATCTTAATATGCAGTTTACAATGATGAACCACTGCAAATATGTGTATATTTGATGATATATATATATATATATATATATATATATATATTATATATACCCTCATAACTTAAACACGACATATATATACATTGAATACCTATGAACAGTGTAATGTATGCATACATCCCCATACTGCTTCTGAATTAAGAGACATTTGCACCAAAACGTATCTAAAATGAGTTACTTTCGACTACATTTACAGTGAACTGAATTAACGTACAGCTCATGAAATGTATATTTCAGACAGCATTTCGTGATAAGCTGCAGTGCCAGATATTGGCATTAAAATGTCCGGTAAATGCCAGGCTGCTCCTCATCCAAGGCGGAGAGCGCGTGGCTCTCGGAGATAACGCAGATTCTGAGTCCTCAACGTCACCCTGCTCCCTATCTAGTGTGCCGAGTTGGACTAGGGACCAGTGGGAATTGGATTCCATTTGGGATGAAGACGGAGCCTCAGAGACCTGGCTGGGAGTCCACCAGGGGTGTGGAGGGCTCCTATTAGCCAGGGCAGAGAGAGAGGCAGACCAAATTTGCCTGCTGTGTGTGGGTGTGTGTTTCTGTATGTCTGTGTCTGTGAGAGAGCAGAGAGAGAGCAGAGAGAGAGCAGAGAGAGAGCAGAGAGAGAGCAGAGAGAGCAGAGAGAGCAGAGAGAGCAGAGAGAGCAGAGAGAGAGAGAGCAGAGAGAGAGAGACAGAGAGTGAGAGACAGAGAGTGAGAGACAGAGAGTGAGAGACAGAGTGAGAGACAGAGAGAGAGCAGAGAGAGAGCAGAGAGAGAGCACAGAGAGAGCACAGAGAGAGCACAGAGAGACAGAGAGAGCAGAGAGAGAGCAGAGAGAGACAGAAAGACAGAGAGAGAGCAGAGAGAGAGCAGAGAGAGAGCAGAGAGAGAGCAGAGAGAGAGCAGAGAGAGAGCACAGAGAGAGAGAGAGAGCAGAGAGAGAGAGACAAAGATATGCTGACAGAGATTGGTAAGGATATCTGCCTTTCCAGGTTTTTGCTCGCTTAATTTAATCTCAACCAGGCAATGCATGATTGGCAAAGCTAACAGAACACGTTGATGGGTCAGGAAAGTAATGGCTAAAGAGATGTCCTACAGAACACGTTGATGGGTCAGGATAGTTATGGCTAAAGAGATGTCCTACAGAACACGTTGATGGGTCGGGATAGTAATGGCTAAAGAGATGTCCTACAGAACACGTTGATGGGTCGGGATAGTAATGGCTAAAGAGATGTCCTACAGAACACGTTGATGGGTCGGGATAGTAATGGCTAAAGAGGTGTCCTACAGAACACGTTGATGGGTCAGGATAGTTATGGCTAAAGAGATGTCCTACAGAACACGTTGATGGGTCGGGATAGTAATGGCTAAAGAGATGTCCTACAGAACACGTTGATGGGTCGGGATAGTAATGGCTAAAGAGGTGTCCTACAGAACACGTTGATGGGTCAGGATAGTTATGGCTAAAGAGATGTCCTACAGAACACGTTGATGGGTC
>JACXGJ010015626.1:0-13260 GCA_016801105.1 Esox niger | reverse complement strand
CTATATGGCATACCATTACGCCCACTTCCTATATGGCATACCATTACGCCCACGTCCTATATGGCATACCATTACGCCCACGTCCTATATGGCATACCATTACGCCCACGTCCTATATGGCATACCATTACGCCCACGTCCTATATGACATACCATTACGCCCACGTCCTATATGACATACCATTACGCACATCTTTTTGTTTTTATTATTAGTTCACCGGTAAGTAACCTTTTGAAATTAATTTGGGTCCCCATATTGAATAATTTCTGTGTATGTATGCACACTGAGCGCAATGCTTATGAAAGTTGTGGAATGTGTGTGCATGCTGTGCATGGACAGTTGCAGTCTGTCCACGAAACTAGTTGTGTGTGTCTGTGCGTGTCTGTGTGTTTGTGGGTCAGAGTGGTGCTGTGTTGAGGCTCATGTCTCCGGAGTGTTGATGGGTAAACCAGGGCACACTTTGATCCCTGGGACCCAGATGTGTTGATATGTGTTTGTCTGGGCCGTCTTAACGTTTGGACGCTAGCAGGCTGTTTGCTAAACAGATGAAAGCTTGGCCCTTATGTGGTCTCCCTGCGCTCCATCTCTGTCAGCTCGCCTTGTTCTCGCTTCAGTGGAGTTGTCTCGAGTATTTCCAAAACTCCATAAAACCGCCAGCAGCCGGGGATTAATGGCCCCCTCCGCGGGCGCTGGTATGCTGAGAGGGTAGAGGCCATCTTACCTTATTTAGTTCAGACAGAGAGGACACTGGTGCTCCTGTCTCCTCCCTTGTCCAGGTAGACAGCACTCTATCTCCCTATTTTGTCCCTCTAACTCACTCGCGCGCACACACACAGTCTTGTCCTTGCCCTCCCTCTTTCACTCGGTCTCATTGTCGTTCTGTCTGTTTCTCTCTTACTCTGCAGGTTGAATGTCAGTGTGTCTTTCTCTGTCACCTTTTTTCACCATCTATTTTCTGAAGCAAGTCTGATATGAAAGAAAGAGGGAATGCTTGTGAATCTGTGTAAAGTGTAGGATCCTGTTTAGAAACATGTGGTATTTAGTTATTTTTTGCCGCATTTTGTACTTGTGTTAACATTTCTACCAGTCCGCCTAATCATTGTTGGTTGTAAAAACTGTCTTTATTCCACCATTTCGACACGTTTTTTCCGCTGTTTTTATGAATGATTCGCAAATCGCCACTAGCTGGCAGTGTTGCCTAATGTAACATCCTCCCGAAAGCCCTTGTATAAGCCCGTTTTTTTCAGCACCCATTTTGTAACACGTTGTGATTGATCGTGGCACAGGCGCTGCCCTGTGTGTCAGCATGCGTGCATCCCCGATCCATACAGAACACGGGCCGTTTTTAGCCCCTGCCATCACAAATACATTCTGACTCAGGTCCGTGGAAAGTCGTGATACCTTCACACAGGTGACATGAATGATTTGGGATCCATCCGGGATCCATCCGGTTTGTTAACTGATGTGGGATGAGCTGTGAAGTTCCTACCCAGGCCTTGAAGTTGTGGAGTCATATGATATTTCTTGGAAGTCTTAACTGTGACGACTGGCCACTTCAGAGCCAAGAGAGACAAATGGAAAGAAGCCGGCTGCCTGCCATCTGCTCTTTATCTCTCAAACTTTGATGTGTGGACGAACAAACAGAAGGTGATTGTTTGAAGAAAATCATTTTGTGTAAAAAAAGAGAGGGGGTAAAGCTGTTCCCCGTCCTATCTGGCGAGGAGATCTGTCTTGTTATGCGAGCAGCTTAGAAGGGAGGAAATCTCCCAGGAGCTGTAGCAAAGCTCATCGGTTTTCCGTACACCGTTTTGGTGCAGAGAGCAACAGTCTTGGGAGAGGAATGGATGGAAGAGGAGAGGAAGGGACAACATGAAGAAAGAGAACAAGTTGGATATATAGGGAGAGTATTCCAGAGTCATTGAATGAGAGGGATCAAGGTGGGAAGAGTAAGAAAGATGAAAAGGGAGAGGGATGAAGCCGTGCCAGAAATACAGATTATATGTTTTATAAAATAATGCAGGTAACTGCCAACGTAAAGGAAGTGTAGGTTTTCTCATAGGAGAATAATGTTGATCCCTCCAATAGGGTCTCAGACGGCTACTGACTCCGCCTTCACGTGTACCACGGCAACATGAGTGTCAGTCTGCCCACGGCCCCTTTCAGAAACCCACGGCGCTCCAGAATAGGTGGTAAAAAACCCAGACTACCTTTCCGGAGACGTCCTCTATCTGAGGGGCACTGTAGCTGTTCTGGGCGCTGGTGGACAACAGAACGCATTGGGTTTCCTTTATTGTGTCAGTTACTAGTGGCTCTTCAGCATTATCTCCAGGTCACTAAGGTGATTCCCAAATAGCCCCCTTCTTCCCGACTTAGTGCACTAGCATGTTGGCCCTGGTTATGAGTAATGGAGTGTGTAGGGAACACGTCCCCAGTTGGGAAGCCGCTGAGGACAAGCCTGAGGATCGTTCGACAGAGGAGTCAGGGACGACAGGATGGGAGCCAGCCCCGGACCAGCGGACGGAGGCGCAGTCCTGGGGATGGTTTGAGAGGGAGGCCCGCTGTGTTGAGTCACTTAGTTGCCCTGATGGACGACACGCCAAGGTGACGGTTCAGATTCATCATCGGTCGCCCTGACGAAGACGTCGGGGAAGGAGGAGAGGGGGGAAGGACGGGGCGAAGCGGTGCTCCACACCTCGTCTTGTCATTATCTAATGTGATGGATAAAAGCCATGTTGATGGACGATAAGAGCGTGGTTGATGGAACACGGTGTCAGGAAAAGGCCAGTCGTGGCTGCTTCATTCCCTTTATCATTACCATAGAGAATAGTATTGATTGATACAAAAAGGGCCCTGATGGGGAAAATGCTAATTAAGCGAAGCTGCTAATTCACGTCGGTCGTAATGAATCTTCTATATGGTTAATATAGATGTGCCTGGGAGTCATTTCTCTTCTGCCTGATCGCCCCCTTAATCATCAGGTCAGCGGCCATCACTCACTGATTGTTGTATTGTTCAGTTTGTCCCTGAAGCTCATGGAGAGACATCTCGTGAACATGATTATCAGAGGAATAACGTTCTGAAAAGATACTGTCTTTCGGAAAGCTGTCTTAGTTGAGAAAGATTGTGATGGAAGTCTTGATTGAGAGCACACACTCTCTAAGCCTTCGGTAGAGCTAATGTGTCTGGACTGATTTCAACACACTGAAGTATTAAAAGGAAAGTCTTTATCAGGACGACGTGTTAACTGGAACACTTGAATGGACAGTCATTGGTGTGTTTACGTGAATGTGTTGTCTCATACTCGCAGAACTAACCCAACCTAAACCCGACAATACTGTAACTGGGCTCCCACACAGTGCCCCTTAAAACCAGTGCTGGGAACAGAGTTGTGATGAAATGTGATGCCTGTGACTCGTTTGATGTCATACCACCCTGGCGACTTAAGAAGAGGCTATGGCCGGTGCTTCCTGCCGTCATCCTTGGAACACCACTTAATTCTGCGATTCAGATGAGTCATCCTGGAGCATTCCCAGCTTTCGTCTCATCCGTTGGGAGCGACGCACGCCTGCATCTTGCATTCCATCTCGGTGGGGAATTTGGACAGGCCTTTCCCCTGTGGGTGGAGCCGAGCGGGGCTTCAATCCCACCCCCAGTCACATTCCCTTCCTCTTTCCAGCTCTGTTTCCTTTCCAGCTGATTTGGGTATGACCGGATAGGTCTTTCCTTGGTGGAGCGGAGTGGAGCACAGCCCTCTGTTCCTTCCTTCCTTCCTCACCCACCCACCCTCTATCCCTTCCTTCCGCCTTTTTCTCTCCCGCCTGAATCCCTCCCTTCCTTCCTCGCCCTTCCTCGCTCTTGTGGACCCCCCTCCCCCATTTCCCAGCTGATTTGGGTATGACTGTATCCTTATGTCAGCTGGAATAATAGACTCTGTAATGATCTTCCAGGTGCTGTTGCCTGACATTTCCTCATCTGATCATGCTGTGACCCAAATCCTATCCTGCTCCCTTTGTAGGGCCGTCCTACCAGAGCCCTGCCCAGAAGTTTCACAACAGTGCACTATTTACAGAATTTAATTTCACGCACATTTAACCAGAATATGAAACAAATTGTGCTAATAACAGAAAATAGTGGATTACCTTGGAATGGTCTAAAAAGTTCTTGAAGCGGACTAATTAGGTTCCGGGTGGACACACTAGGTTCCGGGTTGAACTAACTAGGTTCCGGGTGGACACACTAGGTTCCAGGGTGGATTGACTAGGTTCTGGGTTGTACTAATTAGGTTCTGGGGTGGATTGACTAGGTTCCGGGGTGGATTGACTAGGTTCTGGGGTGGATTGACTAGGTTCTGGGTTGTACTAATTAGGTTCTGTGGTGGATTGACTAGGTTCCGGGGTGGATTAACTAGGTTCTGGGTTGTACTAATTAGGTTCTGGGGTGGTTTTGCTAGGTTCCGGGTGGACATACTAGGTTCCGGGGTAAATAAGTGTTCCGGGGTGGACTAACCGGGTTCCCTGGTGGACTAACCGGGTTCCCTGGTGGATGAACAGGGTTCTTGGGTTGACTGACTTGGTATAAAGGCAGATGAAAGGGTGTTCCCACATTATTCTGTCCTCAAATGTAGCAGAAGACTGGAGGACATTGTGGTTTCACAGTAGATGGACTCCTGATTCCATCCGCGTGCTGGCCTGAGGAGGTGGATCTGGCAACGTGTTAGCGGCCCATTGACAACATCAGCTGTGTTTGTGTCTGTCATTATTAGAACTCAACGTGGGGTTCTGAATGGAACACACGTGACCCTGGGGTCTTCATGGAGAGTTTTGCTCATGTTGGATGACTTCATTTCACACATGGCCAGCATTGTATCAGACAGACAAAGCATATTATCAGCTGTGTTGTGTTCTATTCAAATGCAGGTAAGATGGGAAGATTATGGTGTATTAGTCTGTGAACACAGAACAATAATGGTATATTACTCTGTGGGCAGCAGGAAAGACAAAGTAATGATTGTTGTTAATTCGAAAGCCTTAAAGGAAACAATGGCGTCCTAAACCCAATATCGTGTATAATGTTCAGAGTCCCTAGGGCCCAGTTTTAATTCAGTGCATTACATTCTGAATGAACACCCTTATGGGACCAGATGTGTCAATCCATCCTGTTGTCTCTTTACCAAATGTTAACAGCCCTTCTAAAACAATAACCCATTTTATTTAATCCCTTGGACATTCCTGGGCTTGGCTGATGACTTTGGGTTGTTATTAAAAGTAACATAATTATTCAAAAATGGAGTTTAAGTCTTCGAGTGATGAAGTTCCCCCTGCAGAACAGTTTTAGATATGCTTTTGAACTGACCACTAAAGCTTTTCTTCTAGTTTGAGTCCCTAATGTTGAACTGTTCTACAAAGTAAGTAAAATGTTGAAATTACTGCTTCATGAAGACTTGATGAAATGATTACATTTTACCCTGATCAGTGACAAGCAACCCCCCTTTGATCTTGACCGTGTTTACAGATATGCCTGATTGTTGTCTAGACGAGAAAGAAAATGGGAGTATCTTCTGTGCTGTTGTACTAAGCCAGTGAATGTAGATGACTAGTTAGGATTGAGAGTAATCTCTGTCTCTTTCCAGTTGTCTTCTGATCTTTACAGTTCATAAAACCGTTACCTGAGAAACAGGACCAAAATTTGTGTCAATCTCAAACGATCATCCAGACTGGGGTGAGTTTGTTTTCAGACGATTCCGAATGTCCTAGAATTCAGGTCTGCGTTGGTTACCGTGACGCCCGTTTCCATTCCTCTGCCGCCATCCCCTCATGTCCTAGCATGATCACACACGGCCCTTATCACTGGGAAGCTGAGGAGGTCCCAGGGCTGCCCTGGGCGGATTACCCGCCCGACATGTCACCCCGGAGAGCATGTTTGGGATGTGCACGGCAACTTAGTCCCTGCTAATACCTGGCAACAGCCACGTTCGCCAGCCTGGTGAACTCAACGTTGAAGAAGAGGCAAGTGGTTGTCGTACCAGATACTGACTGGTTTACTGATTCACTCAGAACTATGTTTAAGGGGGTCTGTGACCAAGAGACAGAGAGCACAGCAGCATTTCCAGTCATGTGAACATTCCTAGATTCCTAATTACTTGATTTCAGTTGACTGGTGTCCTCATATATACACTGCAGTACAGCAACATCCCTGTTGAATGTCGCATTTTGCCAATACCAGAGGGAAATAATAAACAATTGAAATAATAGTTCATAAAAGCCAAGTGTTTAATGGATTCAAGTGAATAAAGGAGGTGGACTGGAAACCAAGAGCCTGTATAGAGGCGGCGTTTCCCCCAACTGTTAAACATATTTTAATGTTGCAGCCGTGGGTTTGTTTTACCAAGCTGTTCGTGCTTCGTTGCATGACCTCCCCCGATGTCAGCGGCTGTCTCATCATGGTGTTTCACCTGACATATAGGGGCAGTTGTCTTCCTAACCCCTCTCCAGATAGTCATCGTTTAGATTACCTGCATACTCTGAAATCTATGTTGGTGAACACACTCACACACTCACACACATGTGGAGCTCTGGGCCAGACAGTGGAAGAAATGTCTAAACAGTAAGAATGTGTGTCTGCTCATGAAGCCAGGAATGGAACAGGGATTCAGTAAACAACAGAGACACTTATCTTGCATCCTAAACTACACCCTATTTAGTGTGCTATTTTTGACCTGTAGCCTACTTGATTACCTGAGCCGGGAATGTTGGGAACTAGTCTCTGCTTTGACCTAAGGGCTTTGGTCTATTGTAGTACACTAAATAGGGATTAGGGTGCTATATAGGACATTGTTTAGTGAGGTAGTTTGTCCTGGCCTATTTGGGCTCTGCCTTAAACAGACTTGATAATGGACGAGGAGACTGAGTGTTTAATCATCCCATCCGATTAGACTGTCGCGGGAGGAGTTCGGTGTTTCCAGCTGTCTCAGATGATGTCTGAGCTGTCTTTTGTCAGTAACACTAGTCACAGCTATTTCAGAAACTTTTCTTGTCCATTTATGGTCCTTTATGGATCAAATCTCATGGAAAATGTTGGTCTGCTGCACTATGTTTACCCATCATTCAGACCTCTTATCGGGATGCCCTGATAGATCGGCCAGCAATTATAGGCCATCATTTAATAGTCAGTGGCTTTTAATTATCCTGATATTTCAGAACGATTGGGATTTGCTGCATTTCCGCTCCCTCTGTTTTAACGTGTAGCTCTGCTATGTCAAGACCACAACCAGGAATACACAGCCAGCAATCATGTTTTCCTGGTATGCAGATAATCTGTTGTGTTACAACACTGTTCTTTGGATTATTGAGCTCCTGGTGCTGTTCTAGAAATATGACTTGAGGAGACATATAGCCCAAAGTGTCCTCGTAGTCGGTCGCCAGCCAGTGAATCCCGTGTGTAGACCAGCCACGGGAGAAACCCCAGTGTGCACGGTCTCTAGTGTGGGGGTGTCAGATCGCTGCTGCAACGTGTGCGGTACAGTAGGCTATCAGATTCACCTGCAGTGCAAGACCTCAAGAAATCACCTCAAGCCAGCATTTCGTTTTTTTTCCATTGGCTGTAGGTATTGGCTAAGAATTTGATTCATTGGTGTGTCCCTCCTTTGTAGTTTTGCAATTGGTGAAATTAGGTAATCTCCTATACGCCTCTCCCCTGTGTCGTCACAATGGGTCAATGTAGAATGAAATGTGAACTGATGAAAACATTGTTCTTGTCATTCTTGTAGAGATCATATTCATCCATGTCTTCATTTGTCAGTCGATCCTTGGGGGAGCGTTTGCATTGATATATCCTCACACACCCAGAACCCCACACACCTACTCAGATTTCGCTATGGCATCGTACCAGAGTCAGTCTATAGTAAGAAGATAATGCTCTTTAACAGGAATACCCCTTAGTTTTCTGCTTATCTAGCGTCAGAGTATGCTTTTCAGGGTCCTTGGAATAGTTTCACAATTACAGTAAATCCCAATCTCCAGGCTTCCTCCCAGGCTTTCTGTGTCCCAAACGCCATCTCATACCCTAAAGTATATAGTGTGCTGCTTGGCATTTCTTTATACAGGTGAGGGAATAGCGTGCCATTTGGGAGGCTTCCTTAGCACAGGACTCCCTCTGTCTGACACCGCTGGGAAGTTGTTGGTTTCCAGCCAGGTTTTGTTTTGGGGAAGGAAATTGGACTTGCAGGCTTTTACTGCAAAGCTTGTTTCCCATATTGTACCCTGAGCACTGTGTAGTGCGCTTGTTTTGCCCGAAGCACTTATTTCACTATGGGTAATAGACACTCAATTTGCTGAACCATAATTTACTTGGATTCTGTTTTAATCGGAATTAATTTATTTGACTAATTGTTGTTGGGTCTTGTTCAAAACTTCCCAGCACCTCGAAATGTCCGTAAACCAAAAATCTGTTACGCATTTTGGTTCATCACTGATCAATTGGCCCGGGCCCGTACTTCAAAAGACTGTCAGAGACAGTCCGCTAGTCTTGGAACAGACAAAGCCTACATCAGCATTTCTAGTCTGAGACTATTTGTGGATACAGCTCCTGATAGCAATTTAGCAGGTGTTTATATCTCTGTAATGTTCTTAAGGGAATGGGACAATTGGCCCGTTTTACCTAAGAGGTCCAGTTAAGGAGTTTGTTGAATCTTATGGTCTTGTTAGTAAGTTTTGTCGTAGAACGTCCACCAGAACATAATCCATCATCCATGGAGCAATCACCCGAGACTTAAAGTTGTAGGTACAGAGAAACATTTGGCTACAGTGCTGTCTATTTGGGTTTATAATAGCATGTTTTGGGACCTCTTTTAGCTCAGGGTTTTAAGATGCCTCCTCCAGCGCACATGTACGCTTTAGTGTGGGTTTCGAATCCAAACCACTGTTGTTTCCAGCAAAAACCCCTCCTCTGCCATACACACTTTCCAGTCAAGCCATAATGACATCTGGAAACCAGGAAAAAGGTTTTCTAGGCATCCACCTGCGAAGATGTTGGGAAACACAGCGAGTAAGACTTGAATATGAACGAACCAAGCGGTTGAGAACCACAACATTATGAAATGCTTTGTTGTGGTTTAGCCTTTCTGAATGCTGCCAGAAAGAGCTTTGGACTTCAATATCCAGGGGTTCTGTTAAGTAAAACAGTCCAAACTGCAAGGAGCTTGTATCCGACTTATCTGTTCCTAGTTAATCCCTACCAAATTTAACGGTTTTCAATAAATGCCATTTGTAATTATTAGAAAGTCATTTCTGAACAAAGCTGGTTTCTGGCTTTGTCTTAATGAAAACTATAAAGCACTGCCTTAAAAACCATGCATAACAAATTGCACCATATTCTCTACATAGTTCACTACTTTACACACAACACCTACTGGCCCCAGTCAAAGGTAGACAGCTTTAAAGGGATTAGGACATAATTTGGGACTCCGATCTCATTAATGAGGACAGCAGGATTCAGGCTGGGGCCAGGCAGATCCCCAGCTAGCGGTGGGTAGGCCTCTGCCAGCTTTATTTTTCAGATTTTTCTGAATAGACACGGCTCTCTGCTGTTGTTAAGAGAAACTGGTTCTCCGTGGGTGCTCAGTTTACCCTCAGTTTCTAGACAATTGTCGAATTGTGAAATGGCAGTGAGGTTTAATACCGCACATTGCCCTTGGGCACCATTTTGTGCCATCTGTTATGTTACGTGATGCCCAGACGCAACTGTCGGCCACTGTTTTTGGAACATAATGGTGGGTAATGCAGCAGGCTGACCGGTTGGCCTTGTGTTTCATAATTTGGTCCTGACTTTCTCAACTCCAGGCCTCCCGGCTAGTGCAGCATTCCGTGACGCTACGGTAAACGGGTCAACTCCACTCTGATGCCCAGGGGCTCCATTCCGTGCCCTCTGGTAAACCACTCGCTCAGGCAAACACAACCCGCGTGAACACTGCTGGAGCTGCTGTGACTTGAAACCAGATCTAACTCGGGATGAACACACATCACTGTAGATTGTCTGCTGAGATTGGACAGATTGCTTACAGGTGGTGCCGTTCTGTTCCTGGTGTGTCCCAGGATGTGGGTTCGACTTCTTCAAAGCCGTGCGTGTGTGCGTGTGTGTGTGCGTGTGTGCGTGTGTGCGCGCGCGCACGTGTGTGTGTACGTGTGTTTTGAGGTGCAGTGCCAGTGTGACTCATTACTACAGAGCCATGGGTGGAGGGAGAGGGTTTGTGTGACACACACACACACACACACACACACTTGGCACTGAGTGAGGCGAGAAAGGGGGGGGGGGGCACTGAAGTCAGCTCTGATTAAAATGTTGGCGGGAGGGGCTGTGGGGGGGGTAAGAGGCATGGTTGTAATCTCGTGTTTGGAATTGAAACCATAACAAACAGCCTGAAAGGCAGAACATTTTTCAACTTAAACACATTTAATTAAATGTTATGAATCCGAGGGTTATATTCTTGCTGTGTCAGCAGGTAGATCGTGCAGAGAGGGCGGATGAGGCTACAAGTGTCCAAAGAACACAATCGTATCTCGTCAGGATGGAATTTCCAACCAACTGCACGCCTGTGTACTTGCCCAGTTACACCCTATTCCCTATAGGCAGTGCGTTACTACTAAGCTGGGGCCCTGGGCTGTCTTGTCCCGGCTGCCGGTGGACAGGACACATGGCACTGTGTTTCCTTGTAATTATCCCGGCGGGCGCCGCTGTTTGGCCTGCATGGCTAGCCTGCCTTTCATCCATGCTTTAAGTGTTTTGCACAACTGATACGGTGTCGCTGAAACTCTGAATTGACGTTTGGCCGTTGAAACCCGTGTGTGGGGAGGCTGTAAGTGGAGACAGAGGCCTCAGAAGAGAACAGGGTCCTGCATTAACCAGCATGAACTGTGTCGTTGTGGCTAGGTGGAATGTTTGATTCTGGTTGCGGCATCCTGGTAGTGCCTGGTGGTCAGCACAAGTTTTTGCCCTGGGTGGGCACGTGGATGTCATTACCTGACGCTGCCTGACACCCTAGCAAATCCTTGTCGTAGTTCAGGTCCTGGGGTAGCAAATCCCTGTCATAGGTCAGGTCCTGGCTTAGCGAATCGCTGTCATAGGTCAGGTCCTGGGTTAGCGAATCCCTGCCATAGGTCAGTTCTGGGGTTAGCGAATCCCTGTCATAGGTCAGGTCTGGGGTAAGGGAATCCCTGTCATAGGTCAGGTCTGGGGTTAGTGAATCCCTGTCATAGTTCAGGTCTGGGGTAGGGAATCCCTGTCATAGGTCAGGTCTGGGGTAAGGGAATCCCTGTCAGAGGTCAGTTCTGGGGTAAGGGAATCTTGTCATAGGTCAGGTCTGGGGTAAGGGAATCTTGTCATAGGTCAGGTCTGGGGTAAGGGAATCCTTGTCATAGGTCAGGTCTGGGGTAAGGGAATCTTGTCATAGGTCAGGTCTGGGGTAAGGGAATCCCTGTCAGAGGTCAGTTCTGGGGTAAGGGAATCTTGTCATAGGTCAGGTTTGGGGTAAGGGAATCCTTGTCATAGGTCAGGTCTGGGGTAAGGGAATCCTTGTCATAGGTCAGGTCTGGGGTAAGGGAAGCCCTGTCATAGGTCAGGTCTGGGGTAAGGGAATCCCTGTCATAGGTCAGTTCTGGGGTAAGGGAATCCCTGTCATAGGTCAGTTCTGGGGTAAGGGAATCCCTGTCATAGGTCAGGTCTGGGGTAAGGGAATCCCTGTCAGGTCAGGTCTGGGGTAAGGGAATCCCTGTCATGGGTCAGTTCTGGGGTAAGGGAATCCCTGTCATAGGTCAGGTATTAGACAGAACTGAAAGTTTCTTATGCAGAACATATAATGACTGAAATTAGAATCAGGTGCACTGACATTTTCAACGTATCACTGGCTCAGGCGGTTGTCCCAACGTGCTTCAAGACCGCAACCATTGTGCCAGTGCCGAAACAGTCAACTGGGTTTAGCCTGAATGACTTCCAACCTGTCGCACTCACCCCCACAATCATGAAGTGCTTGATTGTGTCCTGGCCCACCTTACATCCTGCCTCCCCCAACACTGGATCCCTACCAATTTGCCTAGCGGTCAAACCTCTCCAAAGCTTTACACTCTGCCCTGACCCACCTGGACAAAACCAACACCTATTTAAGAATGCTATTCATAGACTTTAGTTCAGCATTCAACACAGTCATCCCCCCCAACAAACTCCAAGACCTGGGGGGATCAGCCCATCGCTTTCCAGTTGGACTTTGGACCTAACCAAAAGATGATCCACCCTGATCCTGAACACTGGTGTCCCACAAGGCTGTGTACTGAGCCTTCTCCTGTACTCCCTCTTCACCCACGACTGCGTTCCTGTACACAGTTCCAACACCATAGGTCAAGTGCCTGGTGTCATGGTGCGCTGACAACAACCTGGCCTCAACTTAAAGAAAACCAAAGAGCTCATTGTGTATTACAGGAAGTCTAAAGGCTGCAGTCACACCCCAGTTCTCATCGATGGCACAGAGGTGGAGCGTGTCCAGCTTAATTCCTGGGTGTCCACATCTCCAAGCATCTCTCCTGGACCCTCATTACCTCAGCCCTGATCAAAAAGGCCCAGCAGTGCATGTACTTTTTGCGGAGACTGAAGAAATCCCGCCTGTCCTCCATGGTGCCACAGGTGTGTTTTAATGCAAGAATAAGCAAAAAACGGAAAGGGAAGTGACAAAGATGATTACTTTTTGGTCTTTGTCTACTAGCCCGACGTTAGGTTTTACTGGCCCTGGACCACCAGAACATAGTTAATGCTGAATCCTGAATAATATAACTTATTGATCTGAATTTAATTTTAAAGGCGTGGCCTGCAGCGTGGTTTGTTTTAAAAGGGAAGTGTTTAGTTCAAATCATCCGTTGGTTATGTTTCGATTTAAAAAAATTGTTGACATACATGTTCACAAACGTTTATTTACATTTTTTATTATCAATATAGATTAAAAATATTAATCTGGAGCTGCAGTTTTTTTACCCCTGTGTGTGAGGATGGCCTGCAGTTGGGAAAGGAGTTAATAAGTGATCTGAGGATGGCCTGCAGTTGGGAAAGGAGTTAATAAGTGATCTGAGGATGGCCTGTAAGTGGGAAAGGAGTTAATAAGTGATCTGAGGATGGCCTGTAAGTGGGAAAGGAGTTAATAAGTGATCTGAGGATGGCCTGTAAGTGGGAAAGGAGTTAATAAGTGATCTGAGGATGGCCTGTAAGTGGGAAAGGAGTTAATA
>JACXGJ010015625.1:0-13262 GCA_016801105.1 Esox niger | reverse complement strand
TGTGTGTGTGTGTGTGTGTGTGTGTGTGTGTGTGTGTGTGTGTGTGTGTGTGTGTGTGTGTAGGGGTCTGTTCAAGGGAGACAGAGTGGTGGGGAACGCTCAGCTGAAACTGGAGACCCTGGAGAACCAGTGTGACATCCGACAGATCATAGAGGTGGGAACCTGCTCGTTGGTCAGTTCATTAGGTACACCAGCTAGTACAGGGCCTAGATTGTTCTGGTCATGGATTCTACCGGGGTTGGAAATGAAAACGGGATGGCGTCACGCTGTATTTGTTGAGGTCCCGGGCCCGCTCGCTCTACTCTGCATAACAGACCATGTGATCCTTTGACATGTAAGAACCAAGGCCCACGTGATCCTTTGACATGTAAGAACCAAGGCCCACGTGATCCTTTGACATGTAAGAACCAAGGCCCACGTGATCCTTTGACATGTAAGAACCAAGGCCCACGTGATCCTTTGACATGTAAGAACCAAGGCCCACGTGATCCTTTGACATGTAAGAACAAAGGCCCACGTGATCCTTTGACATGTAAGAACCAAGGCCCACGTGATCCTTTGACATGTAAGAACCAAGGCCCACGTGATCCTTTGACATGTAAGAACCAAGGCCCACGAGATCCTTTGACATAAACACAATGGGGTGCCTTATAAACTGGCTGCTGTGTGAAAACATTCAACACATGTTTTACAAGCACAACACACATATCCAACTGTGTTGTTGTTGTTGTTGTTGTTGTTGTGCTAGGTTTTGGATGGGCGTAAGGCCACCGGAGGTAAGCTGGAGGTGCGTGTGAAGATTCGGGAGCCTCTGGGAGGGGCGCAGCTTCAGGCCACCACGGAGAAGTGGCTGGTCATAGACCCCATACCCATCACCACCCCTGACCGGGAGCGCCATAGAGAGAATCGGGACAGGAGAGGAGGTGAACCGGAGAGTCGGGATAGGAGAGGAGGTGAACCGGAGAGTCGGGATAGGAGAGGAGGTGAACCGGTGAGTTGAGACAGGAGAGGAGGTGAACTGGGGAGTTGAGACAGGAGAGGGGGTGAACCGGAGAGTCGGGATAGGAGAGGAGGTGAACTGGAGAGTCGGGATAGGAGAGGAGGTGAACCGGTGAGTTGAGACAGGAGAGGAGGTGAACTGGAGAGTTGAGACAGGAGAGGAGGTGAACTGGTGAGTTGAGACAGGAGAGGAGGTGAACTGGAGAGTTGAGACAGGAGAGAGAGCATACAATTGTTGTTTTGGGACCCCAGCTTACGTAGTTACCCCCAGTCTGTTCTCTAAAGGAGGTAGTGAGGCACCAAGAACAGCGTTCTTCCCCAGAACCCTGTGAGGTTCTTTTCTTTACATTCTGGTGTCGGAGTCAGCTGAACCCACAGCTGGCCGTTACCATGACCACCGCGCTCTTCGCATACAATTATTTCACCTAACCCTCTAAGCTGACATCCCCCTCTGGACCGGACGAAATACATGAACTCCTGTGTCCTATCACACACACCTTCACACACACCTCCACACACACATCCAACGCTGCAACACACACCTTCACACACACATGCACACACACATCCAACGCTGCAACACAGGAAGTGTGCCGAAATAGATCCAGAAAGACACAATCTATATTTGTTTTCTATTTAAAACGGTAGAACTCAGAGAATATTTTGTTTTAGTTTTAGGATGCATTGCTTAGAACCTGTGTAAGGCGAATTGATTGATCTTGGAAAAACTGGGTTTAATTCTGCCACTGTTTTCCAGGCACCATCTCCTCGCTCTAAACCCAAGAGTGATTCTGGACGGAGCAGCAGTAACCCGAGTAGCCACTCTCCTCCCCAGTATAAACTCCACAGCTTCAGTCTGCTGAATTACGACAAGGAGAGGCTGGAGAGGAAAGTGTGTACTCTTGTGATATCACCCCCTGCTGACGTTTTCACACATTTTCGCTCGGTCAACCTGTCTCTTTCTCTCTTCTGTCTGTGTCCGTGCAAATTCAGCCTGAATCTATTGAGAATTGGAGGGCCCCATTTGGTGCTGTGATTGGTCTAAGGTGGTGTCAATTGCCCTGTGTGTCTGTCAGATTGGTGAATTCCAGAAGAGTAGGCAGGATCCTCCGCCCAACTTGCTGCAGCAACACAAGGACATAACCCACAGGCTGCAGTGGCAGAAAGCCCAGTTAGGGAAAGGCTCACCGACACTACTGACAGGTAACTGACAAACCTTGAATGGAAAACTGAAAAACTACCGACAGGTAACCAACACACACTACAGACTTACTACTGACAGGTAACTGACAAACCTTGAATGGAAAACTGAAAAACTACCGACAGGTAACCAACACACACTACAGACTTACTACTGACAGGTAACTGACACGCTGCTGACACAGTAGTCCATTAGACCAAGAAGTTTTGCCTGATATCTGAGAATTGATCAATTGCCCCAGAAGGTTGAATAGTTCATTAAAAATGCCGTTCACGTGATCCTACTAGTCATAGAAACACTAATTTACTTGGTGGATGGACAGGTTCCTTTCAGACTGTGATGTCACCAGGACACAGACCCACCCCAAACGTCTCATTTGTATCTTTGTCCCCCCCTCTCTCTCCATCCTCTCTCTCTCCATCCCCTCTCTCTCTCCATCCTCTCTCTCCATTCCCTCTCTCTCTCCATTCCCTCTCTCTCTCCATCCTGTCTCTCTCCATCCTGTCTCTCTCCATCCTGTCTCTCTCCATTCCCTCTCTCTCTCCATTCCCTCTCTCTCTCCATCCTGTCTCTCTCCATCCTCTCTCTCTCTCCATCCTCTCTCTCTCTCCATCCCCCTGTCCAGAGTATGAAAATGTGCTGAGGCGTTTGTCCCAGGGTCTTGGGGACTCTGTTAAGAAGTTCTCCGCTCAAGGCAGCAGGGTGAGCGCGTGTGTGTGAGTGTGTGTGTGTGTGAGTGTGTGTGTGTGTGAGCGCGCGTGTGTGTGAGCGCGCGTGTGTGTGAGCGCGCGTGTGTGTGAGCGCGCGTGTGTGTGAGCGCGCGTGTGTGTGAGCGCGCGTGTGTGTGAGCGCGCGTGTGTGTGAGCGCGCGTGTGTGTGAGCGCGCGTGTGTGAGAGCGCGCGTGTGTGAGAGCGCGCGTGTGTGAGAGCGCGCGTGTGTGTGAGCGCGCGTGTGTGTGAGCGCGCGTGTGTGTGAGCGCGCGTGTGTGTGAGCGCGCGTGTGTGTGAGCGCGCGCGTGTGTGTGAGCGCGCGTGTGTGTCCTCATCAGTATATTAAACCATGGTAAATCATGTCTAAGGAAGACATTTCACCTGGCGTCATCATTTTCATTTTTTAGCTTGGGCTTAATGTTAGGATTTAGAATAACCATGACCTTTTTTTCATAGAAATCATTTGTGATCCCCAAACAGTCCCCCTTGTGGTGGTAAAATGAGCGTGAAATTCTCTGCCTTTTCAGGATGCCGCCAAGGACTGTTTATACCGGCTGAAGATGGTTGAAACTGAGGTAACATAATAGCATCCTCGCTTACTCATATCACGTTCTGTGTTTGAGCCCTCATTCAGCATTATCAGATCTGCTACTATTGTGCATGTGGCTCTTGTTGAAGATGTAATACAAGGCGTAGTGGGACAATTCCACTGATTTAGCAGACCGTCTCAACCGAGTCGCATAGTAGGTTTCAGGAGCGTGACAATGTTCAAACGGGCTGCGATTCAACTCGTGAACATTTTTGAATGTGTTTGGGTCCTCTCTTCGTATCTTAATACATTCACATTTAAATGACTGTATTAAGGACCAATCAACAGCTCCTGCCAGGTGTCCCGTCCAATAAATGCTCACTAGTGACCAAGACACCTCCCCCTCTCCTCCTTTCTCCTCTCCTTTTCTCTTTCTCTTCCTCTCCCTGTCCTTTCCATTTCTCAGTTGGAATCTGTGAAGAGGAAACGGTCCGTATAAGAGAGGACCAAGAGGTGGCTGGACTGTTTCATCGTTGTCACACACACACACACACACACACACGCGCACACACGCACACGCACACACACACGCGCGCACACACACACACACACACACGCACACATACACACACACACACACACACACAAAGGAGTCAGCTCAAAACTTCTCCTGCTTCTCCAAGACACTCCTAAATTTCAGTCTGCCTCAATTATAACATATATTTATTTAGTGTTTTTATTTGCGTTGTTTTTCATTCCTGCTGACCGCGGTTTAAGGAGGAACCAATCCAAAATGAGAACCAGGGTGTGTTCCAAATGCCCGTGTAGTGCATGCTGGGTAGTGCACTTCTGACAGACCAGGCAGGCTGAGACCGAGAAGAAACACAGAGGCATGAAGGGGGAGTTGTATTCACACTAGGAAACGGAACACTACGTATGTTAACAGAACCCTGACTCCTCCATTTGGATCATTCTCTCTCTCCTCCCTTCTCTCTTCATCTCCCTGTCTCACTCTCCCCTCTATTTCTTTCCTTCTCTCTGTTCATCCTTCCTAGCCAAGTGACTCCAGGTAATTAGAAGTGTGCGTGTGCGTGCGCGCGCGTGTGTGTGTGGAGTGTAATGAGCTTAGTCTAATCCGTCTGCTCCACTATTCTCAGATTACAGTAATCTAACCTGTTTGGTGTCGTGTGATACGGGAATGAAACCAGGGCTCCGGGGCGCGGGAACAACATCCCATAATGAGGGATTAGCTATCACCGTTGTCGCCAAGGAGACGCCTCACTCTGGGATGTGAGGACACAGGGCCTCAAAGGGGTTACAGAGAGGTGGACAATTAGAATGTGAACAGATATAAAGCTCTGGAATCCACTGGATTTCCTTTCAATGGGGAGACATGTAGGATTTGTATTAGTTGTGATTCATTGGTACCAGTCCAAAGCCCGGTTCAGACATACAAGGTGGCAGGTGGCCTAGTTCTTGAAGCAGCTGACCTGTAACAGAAAGGTTACTGGATCAAATCCCAGAGCTGACCAAGTTGAAAATCTGTCATTGAGCAAGTTAGTTAATCCTAATTGCTCCAAGGTTGTTGCTTTAAATGAGAATGTTTTCTCCATCATACCTGCTCAAACAGTAAATGTTTATATATTCTCATTTACAGGAACGTTTAAATGTTATGTCCAGGGAACACCATATTGGTTTGACTTTCTATTATTATTTCAAAGGTGTTTTAGAACAGTTTATGAATTAGTTCTACAATGTCTTATGAACAGGATGGAAGAGCCTTTTAGAGTCATGAGAGAGTCATGAAATACTTTTATGTCATGATTATGTTTTGCCCACTGTGACGACATCAGTTAGAATGTTTTACCATGGCTTGTGTCGTGTCATCATGATGTCATCACTTAAGAGTATTAGAGTTTTTTTGACAGCTGTGTGATGTCATCAGGCAGGGTTCTACAAAAGGCTTCAACCTATTTTGATGTCATAGAAGCATCTTTGTAGGCAGGTTTCCAGTGACACGGGTTACATTGACCAAAGCAATTTTGCAAAAGATAGTCAACCTTTTGATGGAAGTGGTGAATGTAGGAGAACTGTTTTACAGGGGGGGGTTTGTGTGGGTGCAAGAGTTCAAGCAGGCCAGTAGGGGGCTCCACTACAGAGAGGGAAAATGACAATGTGTATGAAGGCTTTTATGTGTCTTTCAGGCCAAGATCGAAGGGTAAAACGTTCTGGTTTTGTGTCCCAAAGGACGCCCTGTTATCCACAAAAGGCACTATTCTGTTCGTAAGTGCTACACTATGAAGGGAATAGGGTGGCGTGTGTGTGCGTGCGTGCGTGCATGATCCTCCCCAAGCCCCAGATATATGATTTAATCCATGTCAAAGCTTCCCAGTGTCCGACTCAAATCCCAAAGGGATTCTGTAGGAATGAACATTTGCCTTCTCTGTCCTGGTACTTTTCTGGTTGTTCATTTGGACTGAGATGAGCAGCTCTGCTTCTTTCTGACTGAAAAGGGTGCGCGCGTGTCTTTGGGTTCTGGCGGGCCAGAGACTGCAGATACCAGTGGTACTGTGGTCAGACCGTTTTCCCCTTGTTTGGGGACAGCAGGATCCCTGAGGGTAGAAACCCGTGCTCTCTTCCTACTCACACACATTTTCGGGTGTGGACACCCCGAGTCCATGAATCCTCCCGTTGCCGTGACAACTCGCTCATCAGCATGCTGGGTGGTTGACTACGGGACAAACGACTCTGACACGCAGACAGATGGTCAAACTTCCTGGTCGCTCGCTTCTCTCTGTCCCTCTCTTCGCTCTCGCTGCTCTCTGTCCCTCTATTCGCTCTCGCTGCTCTCTGTCCCTCTATTCGCTCTCGCTGCTCTCTGTCCCTCTATTCGCTCTCGCTGCTCTCTGTCCCTCTATTCGCTCCCGCTTCTCTCTGTCCCTCTATTCGCTCTCGCTTCTCTCGGCCCCTCCCTTCGCTCTCGTTCGCTCATTCTCTCTCCTAAAGTATAACTGTGAATGTAGCCTTAATGACTTTCTTCTCCCCCCCAATCTGATATTCTCCCACAACTCCGGTTAGTGTAGTTGGGCTTGTCGAAGTAGGAGTGCTGATCTGGGGTCTATAATGTAGTCTTATTCATTACAATCCTAAAGACAACTGATCCCAGGCTGTCAATGTCTTTGGTTTGCATCCTCCATGTTCTTGTCAGTGTGGACCTGTTAATATATCATATGTACACAATGCTGATTATGGCTCTATTTTTAAATGAAGTTGTTGCTGTGTGTCTGAAGGTGATTGATGATCAACTTATTTGCATTGTAATGATGTTGTAAGAAATATCTGTCAAGGGGGCTCATTATTGTATTAAAATATTAAGAATGAATTAAGCCTGTATATTGTGTTTGTTTTTTGGTATAATGTCTACAGTATATTGTCGGCTACAAATTACAGCAAATAAAAAGGTTAATGACATTGTATAAGCAGTCTATACATTCCAGTCTACAGTCCAGACTCCCAATCGTCTGTAGATCACACTAGGTCTATAGAGTTTGTCTGGTCTGTAGGACTAAAAATGTCTATAGAGCTAGTCTAGATGGTTTAGCTCAGTAGGTTTGCAGATATATTTATGTATGTAGTTCTATAGAGCTGGTATGTGTAACTCAGTGGGCCTATAATTATTCCAGTATGTAAGCTATATAGGCTAGATTCAAAAGCTCCAGAGGGGACTATATAAATGTTTATACTAGGTATTTCTAACCCTGAATACAGATTGTCAAAACATTTCGGTACATGAAAACTTGTGTACCACAGGCTGTGGTTTTAATTTCATACAGCATCTGTGTGTTTCCATTTAATAACCGCAACGAGGAACGCCGGGGGGTTGTGGTATATTGTTAATATACCACGGCTGAGGATTGTATCCAGGCGCTCCGCGATGGGTCCTGCATTAGAACTTGGACATGCACACCCATCCCCCGATGCTTAATTGTAGTAGTGAATAAGTGAACAGACGCGGGCCTGAAAGCCTTTGTTCCGTCCTCTCAACCCAGAGGAGAGGCGTGAAGTGAGGCTGCCGCCTGCTCCATTGTTGAGACGGGAAGAATAAGCACCGGCTAAACTCCTGTTATGCTAATACAATTTACGCGAAGGGAATCTTTTTTTTACAAACAAAAGGGGCGCGGAGAGAAGATGGAGGAAGGGGACGAGAGAAAGTAAAAAGAGATAGTTGTCTCAACCAAGAGAAAAAGAGAAACGTCCCCGAAAGAAAGCGAGCAACCTGAGAGGTGGGCGTGGACTGAGTTCGGGGAGGCAGGTCCAGTTTCCTGCCGGGGTGAACACGTGGTTCCGTGTCTCGCTGTGTGTCAGTGCGAGAGATTTTCTGAGCCCCCCTCTCTTTCCCCTAGCTAGCTCGCATTCATTTTCACGCTCTTTATTCCTCTACCTACCCACACCCCCGATCTCGCTTCATTCCTTGACCCCCCTCCTCTTCAACAACCCGGACGATAAGAACCGCCTCCGACGAAACAACAGCCAGGAGTTGAGTGTGTGTTGCGTTCGGGAGCCGTGCCATCCGAACCGATTCATCTCGTTTTGCGGGTCATGACGCTCGAAGCGATCCGTTACCGGGCCGGGTCTCTGCAGATCCTCAACCAACTGCTTCTTCCGCACGAGACTGTGTTCGACGAGGTCCGCACGGTGCAGGACGGCTATGAGGCGATCAAGTCTATGAAGGCAAGAACGGTCTCACTAAAGATCTCTCTCTTCTGTGTGTGTTCCTGTCTTCTTCCTCACCCCTTGTACTCTCACGCCTTGTCGCCTCCTCATGGTTGGATGTGTGTGTGCGCTTTGACAGCTGGTTATTAGTCAACGTAGCTTAGTATGTTGACTGCGGTTGTCTTTGTGTCAAACAGTGTCGATCTTTTGTGTGCGCGGTGGACCCTGCTAGCCCATTCCGTTTTATGTATCAACGGCTGCGTGTGTGTGTGTGTGTGTGAGAGCGTACGAAGAGCTTCTGTGTGGCCTGTGATAGCATATTTGTTGATATCCAGGGCCTGTGTATTTTAACCATTTCTACCGATTCCGCTACCAGTCACCGTATTGTATGGAATAGCGGCCCCGGTGTGGTCGCTCGAGGCAGTCGGGGATGGTTCACTCGTTTTCACCAGCACCGGTTGGCAATTTGAGTGATCCTAATAACGACCAAGGAATACCATAATATATTAACCTTTTAACGTGTGCGCTTGGCACCGGCACAGCGTCGTGCCATGTATCCGCATCCACCCATGAAAATGCTAATGGTAAAATTGTTTCTGCATTATTAAAGAGTCCTGGTGTTTTTGTTCGCGCGTGCAACCGCTGCGCGCGGGTAGTTGACACCTTTTGGGAATGTTCCGCGAGGCTTTTTTAACACGCTGTGATCACGATGTATACCGACTTTCAGTCTTAATATTCAACATAATACTTCTTCCATTGAAACAGACAACGCTCTCAATCTGTCTCTGTTTCACACACACACACACACTCTCTCATTCACACCCTTTGAGATACTCTCCATCTGAGAAGAGCATCAGTCCAACTTGAGACCGGTATCTACAGGCTTCAGATCTGTGTGTGTATGTAGATGAGTGGATGACTCTTAACTAAAGCTGATCTCACACACTGGTGATGTCATTCAGTACCACTCACTGTCCTGCTGTGTCTGTATATGTGTGTGTGGTGTGTGTGTGTGTGTGTGTGCATGTGTGTTTGCATACCATCATGTCAGGTGTTGCCTCATGCTTGCATCGTCTCAAAGTCCTTACTCTACCTGTATCTCACTGTGTTATCAGAAGGGACAGACGAGGAGAGACTAATCATTCTCTAAATGACACAAACAACCGGGATCCACAAGCCATGCAAAATGCTGCAAGGTATACTCAGAAATACAACACAATCTGGACATAATGAGCTGAATTTGGACTAGATCCAGTAATGACCAGAATCCAGAGAAGACATGTTTTATTTCACAGTCACCTGAAGGAAAACGATTCTCAAACCAGCTGGTCTTGGAACAGTGTTCACAAAGGCAAACAGACAGCACAGAACCACAGGAGGGACACGAACACCCGGCCAGAATCGGAACACAAAAACAATTTGATTAGGAAAGAATCTGTTTAAAAAATAATAATACTACAAAAAAGAGTACACAGTGACCGAGCACCTGACCAATGTGATGGATACTAAATTCAGAGAAACCCAGGCCATGCTCGGAGGTGTCCAAGAGACTGGCCATGTCCACACTGCCTACAGAATTAGGTGGAAGTGGCCAAATGTATTACCACATCTGGAACGCAATGCAACTGAAAAAAAACAAACACACTTAAGTCTCATCGGTTAGCTGAGATGTACCATAATTCGTAATCATAGCGGCGAGCTCTGTGGCTCGTTGCCTTGGGAAAGGGCAACCAGTGGAGCAGAAAGAAACACATGAACGACATGGTGTTGTGTGTAGAGTTCACTTTGAATTTCAGGATTTATTTAACTTTGTTATTGTCGTCGATGATTTTCACAGTTTCTTTATTGTAGATTTAGTGGAAGTCAGTGACCTTCCAGCTGGTGGTTCAGTGGGAATTTATGAGTGTGTGTGTTTATTAATTAGGCCTAACCTAACTCCATATGCACGCCGTAACTAATTATAATAAGACTACAAAGAAAAAGAAAAACAGCCAAAGACATAACATATTAAACAGAAGCATAACATGTTTTCCATGCCAATAAATCCTCTGAATTTAGAGACAGACCAAATCAGACAGACACAGATACTCAAACTGGGATTCACTCGCAACCTGCTTAATCTTCCTTTCCAACAGTTCTCATCTGCCCACTTACCTTTTAATCCTGAAAAGTACAAGCACACTTCTCTGGGGTGGGCGGGGTCGTCCTGATACTAGTTTATATACTAAATAGTTACTGCGATTTACTTTGGACTGAGCCTTTGGCTCTAATGGCTTACCCAAAGGACCCAAAGAAATGTCAGAAAGCTAAGAGGCCCAGAGGGTGTTGACACGTCTATTTCATGTAGTTCACTGGTGCCTTAATGGTTCTGCCGAGGACCTGTTTCTGCAGGTTTTTGCTCCTACCTTGTACCGGGTTGACAACGGCCCTAATTAGTTAGGACCTCACCTGTCTATATCTTGTATCCAATTAAAAGCTTTCCAGTGGAAAGCCAAAACGTGCTGTGAACGTAGTTTGTCTCCTCTGCTCGCTGCCGTCCGTCCTCATTTTAGTTCCGGCCCCCTGAGACAGATGCAACTTGCTAATACATATTCATGAATTGATTAAGGGAATGTGTCTGGGATTTTCACGTGTTTTCATTTCTAAAGTCGCCATTAAGTGGATATGCAAAAACAAGCTTTCGCACCGTGTTTTAAGTCGATTCTTATGACTCCCTCTGTATCCTTCTCTCCCCGTTCGTTCCTGGTTGATTCTTATGACTCCCTCTGTATCCTTCTCTCCCCGTTCGTTCCTGGTTGATTCTTATGACTCCCTATGGATCCTTCTCTCCCTGTTCGTTCCTGGTTGATTTTTATGACTCCCTCTGGATCCTTCTCTCCCCGTTCGTTCCAGGTGCGCGGCGCTCCTGCCATCGCCATCGTGGGCTGCCTGAGCCTGGCGGTGGAACTCCACGCGGGCGCCGGTGGAAACGACCCTGTGACCTTTATCCGAGAGTCCCTGTGCCACCTGACGTCGGCGAGACCCACTGCCGTCAACATGGGCCGGGCCGCCCGGGAACTGATGGAGTTTGCCGAGAATGAGAGCATGGAGAAAACCACAGAGCAACTGAGGGAGAGGTGTGGAGGGGTGGGGGAGAAGACGGGACACAGGGAGACAGGAAGCGTTGATGACTGACATGACTAGATATTTATCTGAATTTCAGACAGGGTTAGTGAGAGCCAGCTACTTTATGAAGGACACACACTTCATCCAATCCCTCCCCTCTGTCCCTCCCCATCCCGGTCTTTCCCGCAGTGTGATTGGCTGGATCGAGGAGATGCTGGAGCGCGACGTCAATGACAACAAGAAGATAGGCAACTACGGAGCACAACACATCCTGTCCGGCGTCCCACGAGACTCGGTCACCATCCTCACACACTGTAACACAGGCTCACTGGCCACAGCAGGCTACGGAACCGCCCTGGGTGAGGGCGGAGGGAGTGTGTGTGTCCTGTGGGTGTGTCCTTCCATGTCTCTAGCCACGCCCCTAACGTGTCTAACGTGTGATGTGTGTGCAGGTGTGGTACGTTCCCTCCATGCCCTGGGCCGTCTGAGGCGTGTTTACTGCACGGAGACCAGGCCGTACAACCAGGGCGCCAGGCTGACGGCGTACGAGGCCGTTGCCGAGGGTTTCCCCGCCACCCTCATCACAGACAGCATGGCGGCGCTCACCATGAGAGAGAGGGGCATCACAGGTTGGCACCCTCTGTCTGGTTGGGGGAGGTCTCCTTCTCCTTCTCAACTTTCCTTCGGCTCAATCTGTCTTTCTCTGCCCCCACCCCCAGCTGTGGTCGTCGGCGCGGACCGGGTGGTCGCCAACGGTGACACGGCCAACAAGATCGGCACGTACCAGCTGGCCATAGCCGCGAAGCACCACGGCATCCCGTTCTACGTGGCGGCGCCCAGCACGTCGTGCGACCTGAGTCTGGAGAGCGGCCGCGACATCGTCATTGAGGAGCGCCCTGCCGAGGAGCTCACCAGCATCAACGGGGTGCCCATCGCTGCCCCAGGTGCGCGCACGTGTGTGATTCAGGTCTAATTATGCTCCTGGGGACCCATGTTGGGGTGTCTTAGTCGGCCCCCTGAGAAGAAGCCAGAGAGGTTGGGATCAACCTTCGGGTTGGGTTTTGTGTCAGAATCGGTTTGGTTTAGCCACTTTGGGTTAGGCTTTAGGGCTTGGGTTAGGTGTAGGCATCAATGTGAAGTTTAAGTTCAGGGTTAAGATTAGGCTCAGAAAATGTAGAAACTAACCAATGAGTGACCTAATTAAATCAATCAAGTACAAGGTGAGAGCAAAAACCTGCAGACACTCGGCCCTCCATGGAACCGGTTTGACACCCCCGGCCAAGTACCACCATATAGAGTGAAGAAGGGGGAGATGGACAGACAGTGAGCTAGATTGATGAGTGAGGTAGATATGCGATTGATAGAGATGAGTGAGGTAGATATGTGTGTGATAGAGCTGAGCGAGGTAGATATGTGAGTGATAGAGCTGAGTGAGGTAGATATGTGAGTGATAGAGATGAGTGAGGTAGATATGCGAATGATAGATGTGAGCGAGGTAGATATGTGAGTGATAGCGGTGAGTGAGGTAGATATGTGAGTGAGGTAGATATGTGAGTGATAGCGGTGAGCGAGGTAGATATGTGCGTGATAGAGATGAGTGAGGTAGATATGCGAATGATAGATGTGAGCGAGGTAGATATGTGAGTGATAGCGGTGAGTGAGGTAGATATGTGAGTGATAGAGATGAGCGAGGTAGATATGCGAGTGATAGAGATGGGTGAGGTAGATATGCGAGTGATAGGGATGAGTGAGGTAGATATGTGAGGGATAGAGATGAGTGAGGTAGATATGCGAATGATAGATGTGAGTGCGGTAGATATGTGAGTGCTAGAGATGAGTGAGGTAGATATGCGAATGATAGATGTGAGTGAGGTAGATATGCGAGTGATAGGGATGAGTGAGGTAGATATGCGAGTGATAGGGATGAGTGAGGTAGATATGCGAGTGATAGATGTGAGCGCGGTAGATATGTGAGGGATAGAGATGAGTGAGGTAGATATGCGA
>JACXGJ010015624.1:0-13265 GCA_016801105.1 Esox niger | reverse complement strand
CACACACACACACACACACACACACACACACACACACACACACACTCACACAGTGCTGTCAAAGGTAGCTCTGGTGGCTCAAGCTAGTGGGTATCAGGGTGTCTGTTACAAGAGTAGACATCTCTCCAGTACTGACTGCTGTTATGCAATATTCCACACTTTAGACCTGCCTGCCTGTTTTGTCCATCTGACTGTCTGTCTGTCTGCCTGCCTGTCAGTCTGCTTGTCTGTCTGCCTGCCTGCCTGTCAGTCTGCCTGTCTGTCTGTCTGTCTGCCATGGTGTGGAAGTTTGTAGTTGACTGGTTCTCAGTTCATTTTAGTTCTTAGAATAACAATTAATCTCAATTGATTCATAAACTAGATTATAATTCTTATTCAAAGCCTCGCTTATAGCAATTCACTCCAGTCTTCTACAACAACACAGGTCTGTCTATATAGCTTTTTTCTTCATTTTCAGTACTCAACAACACAACTGAATGCCCCCCCCACCTTATCGCCTCATTTTCCTGGTTATCTTAGTTATGTAGTTAATCCATTCTTTTTGCAGTGTGTAGAGTGAGATATTCTGTGAAATGAGAAGAGACACACACTGGGTTGATTGCTCTCATAAAATGTCATGTCACATAATATCAGATAATGTAAAAATGATCATATTATGATGCTCTTCTGTAACCACTCTTATTATCATCGCCATGGTGATGACCGGCATTTCAGCAAATCCTCTTTGATCCTCACACGGCTGGAGGCTCCAGAGATGTTCTCCCTTTCTTTTGTAGTGGTCCCTTGCTTCCTCTCCTCTTCTTCCTTTCTACATCTCGCTCTTTCCCTCCTGGGGATTTTAGTTATAACGCTCTCTCCCTGTTTTTTCTTTTGCCTTTCCCTGTCTCGCTCCTCTGCTGTTATTCAACCTGTTGCTCTCTACTTTCCTTCATCTCTTTCCAACAGTCTTTCTGGTTGTTTCTTTCATAACCACCACATCCTCCTCATTCTGTTCTCTTGCCCTCTCTGTCATCTGTCTCTCCTGTTTCCTCTCCCTGCCAACTAACTGCGTTATTGTTCTCCTCCTGTTGCTCCTCACCTCCCTGTCATCTGTTCCCTCATTCTTTCCCATTCACCGGTATTATTTCTATAACATGTCTTGTTTTCCCTCTCTCTATAACCTGTCATGTTCTCTGTATCTCCATCCTTTCATGTTCTCTTTCGTTAACCTGTCCTGTCGTCTCTCTCCATCCTAACTCGTTCCCTCTCTCTCCCTCACCCAAACTGTCCAGTCACTGGGTTCCTCAATCTCTCCACTTTTGATCTCTGTACTATCTGAATCCCTCCTGCAGAGGAGTTACACATAACGATAAGTAAGATAACTCCATTATCAAAGGTTAGCACACACACTCACAGGCTCCTGTTTATACCGCCACCCACTGTGCACCCTTTGTTCATTTGCATATCTTACATGAAATGCCCCGGTGAGTCCAAGTATGATCTCTCTCCGCGTCTCTTTGCCAGAATACACAGAACCCACACAGAACCCCCCCCCCCCAGGGGGTACCACAGAGCATCCGCACGTACATGAGAGTAATCCCATCCATTTAAACAACCACACACATTCACGCAAGCCCAGGTGAGGCAAAAGTCCCTCAGTGTCTCCCAAATTCTGGAATCTTCATCAGAAAATATCAGTATTCCAGGTAATTCCTCTGGAGTTGTCAAGTTGTCATTTTTCCAACCCAACCCATATACGCAATTGCTTACCAGCACTCTGTCTCCCCCCCTGAAACACTCCCCTTCTAGCAATATGGAGATCCAGTTGGGCTCAGCAGGGGGCAGGGCTGAGACGGTTGCTATATGGCTGAGGTGTTTGACAGAGACCAGCCATATGTCTGTCTGGCGTGAAGAGCACTAGAGCTGAGTGGTCACTAATGCAGCGAAGAGACAGGTCTTTGTCTGAGATTTGGAGACTCTGGGCCCTCCCCACAAGCTGCTGCTCACACACACTGTCTGGCGGAAGGAGAGGTGGGACACCCCCACACACACAGTCTGCTGTCACAGTGGGCACTCAGTGGAACATTCTGTACCTGTAGGAAGGTTGACATACTGGGAACATGGACGCACGTTTTCGTGTTCTGGGCTGCATGTGGCCCTCTGTCCCCCTGCTGTCACTCACAAGGTCCACCTCTCTGACGGCCTCTGGCATGGGTGTGAATCACTAGGAGGAAAAATTTAAACCCTTTTTTTTTTCTTTTTTTTTTACAAGGCCTAATTTGTGAACGGTTCTCCTTTTTTCTTGTCCTCAATTCCATTCCGTAGTTGTTAGTGCACATTGTCTTTAAAACCCTGCGCCGCTCCCTCTTTCCAATTGGCAGCGTGTTAGCCCGTGTTGTTGGGTTATATTGACAAGACCCAGACAACTGCATCCAATCCCATTAACTAGATGAGCAGGCGTCCAATGAGGCTGAAACAATAACAACAACACCAGCTTCTCAACACAACCTCCTCTCTTTCTGTTTGTCTATCACGATCAGTTTTCATTATGTCACTATCCTTCACTATTATTACATCACAAGCAAACTAGCACTATCGTTCAGTTGCTGTTATTGTCATTCTGTCACCAACACTGTAATTAAATTACTATTTCTAAAACTATCATTTGCTCACCGACACTGTCATTCCGTTGTATAAATAGAAAGTGTAAATAGAATGGGGTGGAATTGTGTGCACGAATGTGATGATAGTGTGTGTGTGTTTGTGTGAAAGGTGAGGTTAAATTGTGGATACAAGCTATAAGACCATTACAGAAAGTAATGTCTTTAGGTATTCTGTTGGGAGAAAGTATTTTCTCCTAGTAATGAGCTCCATTACGATCCATTCTTCTAATGAGTTTAATTCCTTTCCCATGTGATTCAGGGCTATTGTTTGATCATTAGAATACATTTTCTAAAGCCTTTTCATTTGGGCCTAGTCTCCCAGGTCTCCTAAGTCTTCCGTGAGGGATTAGATTGAGAAATGAAAGCACGCACTATATCTATCTCCAGCTGTGCCGCTTGCAAACAAGCGATCTGCAACAAATGAATAAAACAGGTGACAAAATAAACAAACCCAAAGATGCCAAATGAAGCGAAGCTGCTGCACACCTGCAACACACACCTGCGCTGATTGGTAGAGGTCACAAAGAACTGTCTCAGTCTTCCTCACACACACTGATTGGTAGAGGTCACAAAGAACTGTCTCAGTCTTCCTCACACATACACACACTCGCGCTCTCTCTCTCTCTCTCTCTCTCTCTCTCTCTATTAAATGATATTCAGAAGTGCTTTGTTGGCGAGACACCGGGTCTTTCTTGCCAAGGCAGTTTCGATTCATGTCAAAAGTAAAAACAGAAATAGTTTCACATGGAGTGGAGCCTGACAGTTAGAGGGACACTTGTCCTGAGGGCAGAATGACTACATTCACTCTGTGGGATCCTTCAGCACATTAAGCATAACTTGTACTTTACTAAGAAAAGAAAAGAACCAAGAAGGAATACAAGAATGACTGATCTGGGTTTTAGATTTTTTTCTACTGTGAGTCACTCTTGAAGCCACTTCTTCCTTTCTCCCTCTGCACTCTACCCCCCTTTCTATCTTTCACATCTTCCTCCCCAGATTCTCCCTCCCGCAGATTCCCTCCTCTCTAACCTGCTTGTATCTTCTCTTCACCAAGTCGTTCTGTCTTCCCCCATAATTGTAGCTTGTCACTTTTTCCAGTCGATGCCAGTGTGTCTCTGTAAGGCACTCTTTAATTATCCAATAAGGACTTGTGAAAACCTCCACAGGGTCCTCCATAACTACATGCTGTGGCGTATTGTAGCAGCTCTTAGTGAGCACCTGTCCACAGCATTCCGGAGCACCATCCATGAGTTTTCCCGGGAGATTGACGGTACGGAGCGTCAGCTGGAGCTGGGAAGGCTGTGTCTCACCCAGGCCAACAAACACTTCGGCATGGCCCTGGGAGCACTCTTCGTCCAGAAGCACTTCTCCTCTCACAGTAAGGCTAAGGTAGGTTACGTCCGTCTCGATATCTAACCCCACAAAGCAAGGCCAAGAGACAGTTGCTTCAGTCTGTGAAAGCCAGGTCTGGGTTTGGCTTCTTTAACCTCTCTCTGTCTGTTTCTTATTCCTTTTGTAACTAGATAATCCCTCGCTGAAATGTCATCTCTTTTTATCCATACCAGTCTAAGCCTTTCATTATGTCACATTTTTCTCTCCAATTCTGTTATAGGCTGCTCAATTCAGGAACCCCTTTTCCCTTCCATCCATAGTCCCATGCACACCTGTCACTTTATATCATGCTCATCTGCCAATTATATCATGCACACCTGTCACTTTTACATTGCACCACGGTTGTACAGTTGTATAGTTATTATTATTGATGCGTGTTTTTGCATAGTGTGATTGTGTTTTTATATTATAATTAAGGTTACTTTTGAACTTTTAACTGCCCCGTCAGGAGTAGGCAAACCAAGCATTTCATTGCCATAACTTGTTATTGCAAATGACAAATAAACCTTTTGAACTTTGAATAGCATCTCTGGTTAATTCAAACCTCTTACCTGCTCGTTAGGTTAGCATTTACCTCTTCCTCTTCTCTGCTGTGCCCAATGCCATCCTTACCTCAACCCCATAACTCTAGCCCATAGGTTACTAATCAATGAATCAGAGGTTGAAGGCTCCATTACGCTTATATTTTGTTATTCCTAATAACCCAATTTCCCTCTGCCACTTCCCCTAACTTAGAACCTTTGACCTTTGTTGTCCTCCCTTAGGTACAGGAGCTAGTAGAGGACATAAAGCACTCACTGGACCTACGGCTTCAAGAACTGGACTGGATGGATGAGGTGACCAAAAAAGCAGCCAGAGCCAAGGTCAGCATTCCACACTGTAGTCAAACAGGCTACTGGATGAAAAGCAGAGGTTCTGTGATTCTTTATCTGTTTCAGAGTGGTTTATTACATCCCATCATAGTATCTCACCTAATACTTTTGGAATGTAAAGTCCTAATCCTTTCAGAGCAATTGTTGAAACAAAAGGGCATCAGTGTAATCCCATTTTAACGGTCAGCTTGATTAGCTGGTGATACGTGCGTGTGGGCTAAATATCTTTTTCACTCCCTCGCTGTTTTCTTTCTCTCTATTTCCTAATCTTTCACACCCCCTCCTCGCTCTCTTTTCCCTTTTTCAGCTGCAGCACATGATGGTGATGACAGGCTACCCAGAGTTTTTACTGAAACCAGAGCTTATAGACCAGGAATATGGGGTGAGATACAGTTGCGCACAAACGTTTGCATGCCCTTGGAGAACTGGTTATATATGTACCATTTATAAAGAGAACATGAGTGAGCAGACAAAACACATGTCTTTTATTTCCTATGGGATTCATATTCAACTGTAGGTCATGACAGAATGGTGCAATCATAAAACAAAACATGGCAACAAAGAAAAAAATGTTCAAGTCGGCATACCCATAATTCTTAATACTGTGTATTGCCCCATTCAGCATGCAGTCTTTTGTAATAGTTATCTATGAGGACCCGAATTCTTGCAGGTGATATAGTTGCAAGCATCTTAGCAAAATGAAACAGGAGTTTTTCAGGTCATGCAGTCTTTGGTCGTCTTGCATGAGCCGCACGTTTGAGATCTCACCCTACTGGCTCGATTATATTAAGGTCAGGAGACTGTGATGGCCACTCCAGAACCTTCACCTTTTTCTGCTGTAACCACTGGAGGGTCAACTTGTGCTTAGGGTCATTTTTGTGCTGGAAAGTCCAAGAAAGTCCCATGTGCAGCTTTCGTGCAAAAGAACACAAATTGTCTTGCCATCAATTTTCACAAGATTCCCCATGCCCTCAGAGCTCATACCCCCCAAAACATCAGTGAGCCGCCACCATGCTTCACAGTGAGGATGGTATTCCGTTCACTATAGGCCTTGTTGACCCCTCTCCAAACAGTGCGTATGGTTGTGACCAGAAAGCTCTGTTTTGGTCTCATACCTCCAAATTACAATGTGCCAGAAGCTGTGAGGCATGTCAAGGTGTTGTTTCGGGCATCGTTTATGGCATTGGCGCAAGTGGCGTGAAAGCTCCTTTCTGGCCACTTGATCATGCAGGTCATTTTTGTTCAAGTATCGTTGTATTGCTCCTAGAAACAACCACACAGTTTTTTTTCCAGAGCAGCCTGTACCTCCTGTGGTTACCTGCTGATTGTTTTTGTATCCCAAACAATTAAACTTTTGTTAAGGGCCATTTGGGTGATTTCTGTTATTATTTTGATATAAAATTAGCAAAACAACTATGTGATAATATATGTTTTTATATGACTTTTTTGCATGATCAGTCATATTTTCAAAAGCAATGCCAACATTTCATAATTTCTGCAGGATATGCAAACTTATGAGTACAACTGTAACTTCTCTCTCGACGCACAGTATCATACACACACAATATCACACAACCTGACACACTCTCCATCTGTTCTTTCTTCGGCAGTTTGATGTGGATGAAAATACCTATTTCAAAAACATTCTCAACAGCATAAAGTTCAACATCAAGATGTCTGTCAAAAAGATCCACAAGCAGGTGGACAAGACAGCGTGAGTGGCACTTTCACACAGAACTACACACCCACACAAAAAGTCGTTTATCCTCTATGATGCAATACATATCATTTTATAACAAGTGTAAAGCAACATATTTTTATAACTGATGTACCAAAACATATAAAAAATATTTACACAAAATATATTATAAGCTTTTTTGTATAAATGTTTAAAAAAATGTGGTACTACAGTACCAGCAAAGAAGTCAAAACTGATTTTGTGTCTAAACCAACCCTTCAACCACTACTGCTATGTATTTCTTCTTCATCACAAATCTAGTCCTTTTATCATTCATCTCTCACTCGGCACAAAAAACATGTCCTCATCACTCCAACCCCTCATCTGTCTCTCTATTTCTCTATCCCGCCGCTGTCCATAGGGCCATCTGTCATTCCCCCTAGAACAAGGGCATCTCTGAATTTCTAAATTATTAATTTGGGATATGTCCTCAAATCGATGTGCCTGAATTTTAAAATGATTATGATGAAGGGACTGTTTTCTTTACACAGACAGGAACTCTGTACTGGACTAAATATTGGCTCATTTCACCCCAAAAGACCCCCAAGTTTAGAGACAAATTGCCAGTGACACTTGAGAATTATCTGTCTGTCTGTTGTTTGGAGATATCCACTGAATTTGACTTAAAAATAAAAACAGATTACATTTGTTTCCTCCTCAGGTGGCTTCTTCCCCCTCAGGCACTCAATGCTTATTACCTGCCAAACAAGAACCAGATGGGTGAGTGTGACCCAACCCAGATCACTGTTCTACACCTGCAGGACAACACACTCCTCTCTGGTGAACCCATACATCTATGTGATGAAGCCCACTTAATATGCATTTACTTACAGTACACCAACCCCACTCACCTCCCAACGACCCACCCACGCTGTTGGTCATCTTCCCCTCACTTCCCCACGTCACAGCTTCCGCTGGTATCACAGTCTGCCTTGTGCTTTGCATTTACCGTGCACAAAAAAATCTACGGCAAGTTACAATCTACGGCAAGTTACAAAGCAGGCAGCCGAGGACAGAGACTGACAAACACAGATATCGGACACAAGAGCTCTTTTTCGCCCTGCCTCCTTTTTCCCCCTGCCTCCTTTTTCCCTAATTTCTCTCCATCTATCCTAATCTAAAATATCTCCCCCTATCGTAATCTTATGCTCTTCTCTCTTTCTCGGCTCAGTCTTTCCTGCCGGAATCCTTCAGCCCACGTTGTACGACCCGGAGTTTCCTCAGTGAGTACAACTTAAAATTTCTAAGCAATCGCCTACTCGTAAATTGTTAATTAACACCTCGATTAGCGGTAGCAAGCGTCTCAGTAACTAGCATACTGGGCTGGAATGAAACGCTGCATATTTCGTTACCAGTACCTATCCCTACCTGGTCCCTGGTCTAAACCACTTCCCTGTCACCCAACAAACAGGGCAACCCTTAACTCTCACAGCACGGCATTATTAGTTCATTCACTCACTTCTCCGTAATTCATTACAAATGATTGTTGCTCCCACGCAAACGACCGCTCCAGCCACCCATGCATACTGATGAACAGAATATGATATTAGACGTGGCGCAGTGCCTTTCCGTCGACTTATTACTGCAGTAGCCCCAACCTGCCACGAAGACGGAGTTTGTCCCCCGCACTGTTATCGGGCCTCAGGTAATGAAGCCTCAATCAGCGCCTTCTCTATTCAGGTTTGGAGATCGAGGGTATCGACGTCCTGTCAGAAAGTCATTTTCAGACTTAGCCATGTGGGTAGCTCCAGGCTGTCCCCTCATTGCATCCCTCTCTATCCGCGCGGCCTGACGCAGTACACCCCACCATGCTCAGTTCTCACACACCTCAGGTCAGGGAGAGGTGGACGCGGCTTTCACTGTTTCAGCTGTTAAGACAGAGCGGTCTGACTGTGACCTGCATAACGTATCACTGCCCCCTTTAGGAGAGAGTCTGAAACTGCAGGCTGAACATTAACGTTGGGTATAAGTGATTATTTATTCCTTGTCCATGCCCCTCCTCCTTCCAGATCTCTGAACTATGGAGGGATAGGAGCCATCATTGGTCATGAGCTGACACATGGATACGATGACTGGGGTGAGAGGGAGCTTCCTGGTCAAACAAGGGTCCTATAAACCTTTCAATCCAATCGGACATGAGCAACAGTAGCCTAATTCCATTAGTAAAACTGTCAGGTAATATCAATTCCGAACACGTTTTGTCCACGTCTAAATGTCTTTTGACCACATTGGTCATCCTAAATCAAGTCTCATGACCAAAAACCAAAGGGGGCCGTTACCCTCGGACCTGCAGCAAGATATGGACTTCCTATGTACCCCTATGATAACCAGTGAAATAAGTCTAATGACTGCATAGATTAAACGGATGTAGCTAACAGCATCTAACTGTACCTAGAGGTATGGTTGAATATTAACCATCATGCTTAGTGATTTTTTTCTCTTCGTTTTTCTCTTAGGCGGCCAGTATGATCGCCACGGCAACCTGAAGCAGTGGTGGACAGAAGAGTCATACAAGAAATTTCAGAAGAAATCAGAGTGCATTGTCAAACTCTATGACAACTTCACTGTCTACAACCAGAGGGTGGGTTTATAGCTTGTTTTGACATCTTATTAGAAACATACGCATGTAATGGTACTTAAGTAATGCTATCTTTCCACTCTGAAGGTCAATGGCCGTCTGACTCTAGGGGAGAATATAGCAGACATGGGAGGCCTCAAACTGTCTTACTTTGTGAGTGAAATCTTCCTATAGGCTATGCTAGCTGTCAAACACGAGTGATTCATGTCTGTCGGTCACAAGCAACGATTGACAACTCTGCCTGTAAGCCATGGACTTAGTCTTGTTTATCTAGCTGTGCTTTCTCATTCCTTCCACTCCCTGTCCATTCATCCGGTTCTATTTCATATCTCCCTCCAGGCATATCAGAAGTGGGTCAGAGAACATGGCCCAGAAAGACCACTCCCTGGACTGAAATACACACATGAACAACTACTCTTCATTGCCTTCGCCCAGGTACACATCAAACTGTTTAGACCGTTTGGTATTTGGAATGGTCATCTATGTGAGTCAATGTACAGTCATGGCCAAGTATTGGCAGCATTGCAAATCCTACAATTATATCAAATTGGCCATAAAAATAGGTTGGAACTGAATGTTGAGCATTGAGGTGGTGATGGGTGGTACAAGTTGAAACTATTATACCATGTGTCTGAAAGTCAACTTGAATCCATCTGGCATTAGATCAAAGGGATTTCTCCCCAATTTCCAACAATCCATTGTTGCCATCTTTTATCAAGTTTTTTTCTTGTGGTCACATCCAAGGATGTTGGCCACGTTGGCATGGGCCTTAACCCTCTTATAACAGCACATACAGTGAAATAGGAACATCAAGTCCTCTGGATTTTGAGTGTAGCTTTGATATCCATGGTTGGCTTAAATCTTCCATCTGATGTCTTCCGACCAGATCTCTGGTTCTCTTTCTATTCTTCATGCCCATTGCAGTACACATGACACAAAATAGGAGCAAGAGTTCTATTCTCCATTCACAATGGTTGAACGAGGAATTTTATGTTACAGACACCTACAAATGGGGGAAATTAGAGAATCACCTGCTAAGTAGAGAAACACCTGCTTGAAATCTAATTATTTGAAACTACTTCCAGAAGGTCCCAAATATATTGTCCGGACAATTTGAGGATTTCTATGGGGAATAGGACTGAGTAAATTATTCAGATTTTATATTTTTGTCCAACTGCACACCAAAGAAATATATACCAAACCAAAACCTTTTTGAATTTCAAAAATTATATAGATGAAATGGTGCCTACAATTTGTATGCACTGCAAGGGTACAAATACTTGTGACTTTTTACTGAACAAAAATATAAAGTAAATATATAACCGATTCAAACAATGCACATACAGTTGATATAAGGCAATCCGTCAGTTGAAATAAGTGAATTTGCCTGTAGTCTGGAGTATTGACCCCAAACTGCAATGAGGTCAAAACCGTGATGATAACAGTGTTTTTCTAAACTTCTTCAGTGTAAACACATTTGCCACAGTTGTCCAGATGGATGATTTCAGACAATCCCGCAGATGAAGAGGCCAGATGTACAGTGGTGGTCCTGGGTTGGCATCAATACAAATGGTCTGCAGTTGAGGCTTGGACGTACTCCCAAATTGAAAACTTGTTTGGACACATCTTACAATAGAAAATGTACATATAATTGTCTATAAACAAGCCGGTGGACGTCCTCGCTGTCTGCCAGCCAATCGCACATGCCTTCAAAAACAGAGACCATCTGTGTCATTGTACTGATGACCATGCAGTTTAATCAGCTGCTTGATGTGCCCATCAGTAAGGTAGACGGATTATCTTGACAAAAGTGAAACGCTCACTAAGACGGATGTCAGCATATTTATGCACACAATTTGAGAGAAATAAGCTTTTTGCACGTATGGAGAATTTCCGGGGGTCTTTATTTCATGAAACGCAGCAACCAGACTGTTGCGTTGGTGTCCAGCGTAATACATTTACGGTGCTGTCGTCTTTCTCCCATCAGAACTGGTGTATGAAAAGACGCTCCCAGTCCATCTACCTGCAGCTGCTGACTGACAAACACGCACCGGAGCACTACAGGTACACGCCCTGACCCCACCTACACCAATGAAAACCACCTGTCACTGACAGGACACACTGACTGTTCTCTCTGATTGGTCTGTGCTCTCTCTTTCCCCTCCCCACTGCATCGTGCAGGGTGATCGGCAGCGTGTCCCAGTTTGATGAGTTTTCCAGAGTGTTCCACTGTCCAAAGGGTTCCCCCATGCATCCTGTTGACAAATGTTCTGTGTGGTGACCCTCACACGTAGACCTCTGAGCTCCACTAAGTAAAACTGACCTGTGAGCTGAAAAAGCTCTCCTCCGCTAACCAACCTGTCTTAGGTGTTCTGTTCTGTTTTGCTTTCTCTCATTCTGGGACAACCTTTATCATTGTTGTTCTGAAAGCAAATCATCTCTTCACCACCAGGCAAACCCATGAGAGTTGTGTCAGAAAAGTATCAGAAACTTGGGATGACCTTTTGGTTTCCACTTGATATGATGTTAATTTATGATGTCAAAATCATTTGAATCCCTTTTGAAAACAATTATATTCCTAGCAGTAAAGATTGTCATCAAATCCAATTTAATCCAAAAGGTACCAAACTTTGTGTAGAAAAGGAACGGTACTACACTGCCTGAAAGACAATGAGCGGTGCGGGTTGCACAGAACACCGGGACCCAAGTGTTACCAGTCAATGTTGTGTTTCCTATTAGTGGAGACTGTGCCTCCACCCAGCTCTCCAGTGTCTGAACAGACTCTCTGGTCTCTCCTGTGGCCGACTCCTTCTTGACTGTTGTTGCTTGGTCTTGGCTTTCCGGACATCAGTGAATCAGTGTCACTGTAAGTATGTGTTCGTACAGTCTTGAAGGTCATTTTTTTTATATGAAAGCGGAATCCGTAAGTTATCCATCACTTCTGCTCAGGATGTGTAGCTGAATGTGTGTCTGTGGCCAAAGTGCTGAAGGATTGTGATGGAACCATGAACTAATGGTGTGTTTGTACCTGTGAGCTTCCACTCAACACCTTACAGCTGTAGCACACCCACCGAAACAAGACAACGCTCTACCCCCATGGATCACTGTTACCCCACAGTTAGGATAGGGGAGTGAGTTTCTTTAGACTGAATCATGGACTTGTTGAACAACTTCATCTGTTCTGTGGATAACTTCAACCAAGAGCCCCTTCTATTGGATTATGTCAACTCCAATGCCCTCCTTGATATGTCGGCAGCACACACTCTCTGTTATGAACTCTGATTGCCTTTGGCCAGCCCTGCAGAGCAAAGAAGCTTTCAAAGCAAGGAACAATATGATTTGGCATTCCAGTCACAAATATTCTATATGTACAAAACTGAATGTCAGAAAAAAATCATTTGTACAGTGATATTAAAAAACATTATTATTTTGTATAAAGAATCTCCTCATAAAACATGAACAATCTTTGTATACGTATAAATTATATAAAAAGACAAAGTTGTACAGTTCTTATTCTAACAGCATGTTGTGCTCTGATGTTCAAAACCAGCTTTATGAAGATTGACTGTGATAAGTGACACCTCATGCAGTTCTCAATATTCAGCTGCTATCTCATATGGCTGCTAGTTGCAATCTCATATTGGTGTTCAATGTCTTGAATAAATCCATGGGATCACTGTGAGGGCCTGGTTAAATGGAAGTCTCGTGTGTCAATGTGTATGTGTTACCGACTGTCACCCACCGGGATTGTATCTACGTCTTAGCGACTGTGACCCACCACCGGGGTTGTATCTACGTCTTACGACTGTGACACACCACCGGGGTTGTATCTACGTCTTAGCGACTGTGACCCACCACCGGGGTTGTATCTACGTCTTAGCAACTGTGACGCACCGGGGTTGTATCTACGTCTTAGCGACAGTGACCAACCACCGGGGTTGTATCTACGTCTTAGCGACTGTGACACACCACCGGGGTTGTATCTACGTCTTAGCGACTGTGACACACCACCGGGGTTGTATCTACGTCTTAGCGACTGTGAC
>JACXGJ010015623.1:0-13268 GCA_016801105.1 Esox niger | reverse complement strand
CACACACACACACACACACACACACACACACACACACACACACACACACACACACACGCCGTACTTTCCAACCGTAGCCGCAGAGAGGATTGAAATAAATCACAATTAATTTCTTGTTCTATCCCTAGAAATGCTTCTGCCTGAAACTAAGATGACAGCCACCAGCGGTTTATTTGGCACATGGGGTGAATTGGTTACCTCACCGCTCTACATGAAAGCCAAACACAACCAGAGAAACATCATATTGTTGGCACTCTAGGTGGTTAATCTAGCCAACGTGCGTTTGATCAAGGATCGGTAATGACATGAAAATTATTAGGCACACTGAAATCCATATCACGTTTGGCGAATGTTGTGACGAGTCTGGACAAGTTCTCTCCTCTTCTCCCTAAGAGTGCACTCATTCTTTACTTTCCATCGATAATAATAATAACTTTATTTATATGGCACTTTTCTAGTACATTTACACAAAGTGCTTTACACAAAATAAAAATAGAAATACATTAAAATAATAATAAAATAAATATACAGCTCCGGAGAAATATTCGAGACCACTGCACCTTTTTCTATCCTTTCCAAAAAAGTTGACAAGGAAAGTTTTGAGAGAGGAACAGAAGCGTTAAATTTGCAGGGGTCCCTTAATTTTAACCCTTCTGTTCCTCACTCAAAACCTTCCCTTTTTACAATTTTTTAAGTAAAAAGAATGAACAAAATATCATAGAATAAAATATTTGTGTAATTCATCTTATTCAAATGCACTGTTGTAGCATCTCTGACATTCTGTGGTTGGCTGTTCCAGAGTCTAGATGCCATATAACAAAGGCCCGGTTCCCTTTAGTTTTCAGTCTAGACTCCGAACAGCCAGAAGTCCTTTTTCATCTGATCTCAGAGACCTAATCGTGCAGAATGGGTTGAGCATCAGGTGTAATCAGGTGCAGACCAACGAGTGCCTTAAAAGTGATAAGCAGAATTAAAAAATCTACTCAAAAATTTACCAGTAACCAATTTAGAGCTGCCAACACTGGGATTAGTGTATATGAGACGTTGATTTAGTCCTTCTAAGATGTCTCTACAACTTAGTGTTTACCTAGGGACTTATTTTTGCGGCATTTAAACAAAGCATTGCAGTAGTCTAGGCGAGAAGAAATAAAAGCATGTATAATTTTCTCAGTTTCCTCAAAAGATAAAACCGATATTATAATACATTAATCTAACAGTCCCAATTGGACACGCCACATCATTTGAACATGGTACAACTGGGCAATATTTGACAGAGACTTTGGTCATGGATGTAGAAACTTCAAGCACCTTCGGAAAAGTATCGCTTTCTCCCCATTTTAATGCTTTATGGCCTTGATTTTTTATTATCAATCTAGACACACACTACCCAATAATTACAAAGTGAAAACACGTTTTTAGAAATTTGTACCCATGTACTGAAAATGAAAAACAGAATTATCTCAACTTCACTCATACATGCATACTTTGCAGAACTGCTTTAGGCAATGATTCAGGCTGTGTCTTCTTGTGAATACCTCCACCAGCTCTGCACACCTGGATTTGGACAGTTTCTCAATTTCATCCTGGTTGATCCAGTCTGTGGCGTTACTTGGTGGTATCGGATGCATAACGTCCCAGAGGTTCCCAATTGGTTTCAGGTGTGGGGAACTTGAGGGCCAGTCAATAGCATTAATGCCTTCGTCATCCAGGAAGTGCCTACACACTCTGGCCACATGCGGCCGCGCATTGTTCTGCAACAGGAGGAACCCAGGGACCACGGCATCAGCGTAAGGTCTGACAAGGGTGCTGAGGACTTCATCCTCTGCAGTCCCCTAACAGCAGTCAGGGTACCGCAGTCTGTGCCACCCCCAGGGTGACACTGAGTCACAATCGCTCATGCTTCCTACCGGGACAGATTGATGTCCCTGAAGATTAATTAACTTGGTGTTATACTGTGATGATTACGTGATCCTTAAAACATTTTGAGCAGTGTAGTTTGACTTTGGCCTCATCAATAATTTCTACAGAGAAACAGTTAGACTGGCCATTGTGTTCTTGGTCACCTCCCTGACAAATTCTGTTTGACCTTTTATATAGTCCTACGAAGAGTCTTGGTGGTTCCAAACTTCTTGCACAATTATTGAACCCACTGTGCTTCTAGCAATGCATTTTCACCATCGACATATCTATGCGTTGACACAACCTTGGGTTTTTGCTTGAACCTCAGCTGTTTGTCTTTCTCCAATCAATTGAATGTTCCACAAGTGGACTCCAATCAAGTTCTAGTTCAAACTCTATCTCAAGGATGATCAAAAGACATTTAGATGATCAAAGGGTGGATCATGGCAGAAAGGTCTGAATACTTAGGTACATGAGATATTTCACTTTATGATCATCAATAAATTGGTAAACATTTCCAAAAACTTGACTTTAACCTTCCTTTTGTCACTACAGGGTATTGTGTGTAGATTAAAGGCGAAAAATATATTTAATAAAAAAATAATTGAATCTATAACAACAAAATGTGAAGAACGTGAAGAGGTGAGCTGAATATTTTCCAAAGGTAGTGTATATTCACTCTCTCAAAAACACTATCAATTTGTTAACAACAGGTTGACAATTAAAGAATGGCAGTGTTGTCCAAGGCACACAGGCTTCATACACAAAGCCACCAAGCCATCATACTGCACTGTTAGGCACCTCAGAACCGCTGAAAAATTACTTCTGGCTGTTCGGAGACTGGCTGTTGAAAACTAAAGGGAACCGGGCCATTGTTATATGGGCCCATAGAATCTGGAACAGCCATCCACAGAATGTCAGAGATTCTACAACAGTGCATTCCTTTAAATCTTACCTAAATTATTATTACTCACAATTGGTAAACTCTGTGTGATCTGTCTCTGCACTTCAATACTCATTGAAATTCATTTCACATTGATATGCCTTACTTACCTATTACAAAATATTGTACTATATATGTATGTAAATGTGAGGTTAAAGAATGCGTTTCAATCTCCCATGTGCTTGTTAGATGAGCATTTTAACAGTGCACTGACCGTGCATCCCATTTAAGCAAATAACAGACAAAACGGATTCCCTAGTCTTTCCTGGCCCTCCCTAGTGCTTTACCATCCTACCTACAGCACCTTGTAGGATTTCTGAAGGAAAATTAAATTACCCTGCAGGATGATTCCCCCCCCGCTACACCCCTTCTTTCCGCCCCACATATTTTTCTCTCCCTCTCGCTTGCTCTCTCTATTTCCCTCTGTCTCCCAAGATATTTGTGCCTCAATGCCATGCATGGACCAACACAGAGTCAGGAGCTTTAATTGAATTTACAGAAAACCCTTGGCAGCCTGGTGCAGGCCAGGCTGTGCGGAAAACAAGTTTCTTACTTAGCCTCTCCATACGCCTGCAGTGTGAAAGTCACTACCAGGGAGGCCGAACACGCAATCTTCCCCTCTGTCATGTTTCACATAAAAAAAACAATTAAAAAATTATCATTAGTTATATACACCCCCCCACCCCCCAAGTCGTAAATTCCAATTACAAGGAGATTACGGCTCATTTCAACTGACTAAACGATCCCTTAATTTGATGAGGGCATTAGCCTGATACATTTGACCGCCACATCCCTCTTTGTCATTCTCCTACGCCGTTAAATCTCATCCGGTGGAGACCGAGGGCTTGCTCTCACTGCGAGTGCTCAGCGGACCAGGAAATCACAGTGAGACAAGGAATGCGTCACACTCTAAACCAAGTATTACTGTTTTGGGGGAGTAACCATGCTAATAATTGCTAATGTCACACTGGCTATGCTGACGTTTTGCACTGCCATGGTCGCTGTGGCCGCCATGCTGTGTGGCTACATGGTCGTCTGACTAAATGTATAATGTATTAGCTAGCATAGCGCTGTGGGAGAGTATTTGCCCCCTTTCAGATTGACCATCATTCGTATTCACCTGTTTTTTCACACAAAAATCAGATCTCTAAACCTAATATCGGATAAAGGGAACATGATTAGACAAAAAAAATTCTGGTTTACTACACATATTTCATTTATTTAACGAACGGTTTGTTAATGAAGGACACATTTTCCCTGTGTGGAAAAGTAATAGCCTGCCTTTGAACTGATTCTCACATCGCTGTAAAACATATTTTTCTCCCCACTCTTCCATACAGTATAGATGTAACACAGATTTTTGTGCTGCCAAAGAATCTCAATTGGATTATGGTCTGACCTGGCAGTCACAAAAGTGAAAATGTGTTGCTTTTAAATCATTCTAAAATAGACTCACTTGTGTGTTTTGGATAACGGTCTCCCTGCCTGACCTGGCTATGCTTTAACTCACAGATAAATGTCCAGAAATTCTCCTTTAGGATGATCTAATACAGAGAATAATTTATAGTGCCTTCAATGATCTAAATATGTCTAGATCCTGAGAGTCAGCAAATTACTCTCTACCATCACCAGGCATGAGCATTAATATTTTCTCAAGAATATGGAATGCTGTGTTTGGCTTTCACCATAGTTGTCAACTATCACATTTCAACTCATGTTTGCCAAAATGCACCTGGAACAAAGCACCTGCCAGGACTCCTGGAAGACTGGTCTGTGGGAAGATCTTTATGCATGCCACGGGTTAAGTCCTGGCCTGTGATTATCCTGCCCACACATAACCTTACGGTTAACACTAAGTAAGTCATTACAAAATAGGCCCTAATCACGGTGAAAGATGTCTTAAAGTTTTTCTTATGGATTGTCCATGCTGCATGATTAATGTAGGTTATTTGGTTCTGGTGAAATTCCAGGTAATCACTAGGCCAATGTGATTAATATGCGAGACAGATTAACATTTCATTTGCATTAAGACTTCTATATGGGCACATTTGTGAGGAATTCTAATCTGTTTGCAATAGGTCTCCTAACCACAAGAAATATAGAAAAGGTTACGGTGCTACTGTATAAGGTTTAGCCAACAGACATTTGCTCACTCAATACACAACTGCCTCCTTTGTAAGAACAAATTCCCACTCTTCGCCTACGGCTGAATGTCTTACTCAGTAGTCAAACACATTCATGTTTGTGAACGGTGGTCCAACACTCATTCTAAAACTGAGAAGTAAAGTAACGGAGTGCCGCTGGGTGTAAGGAAGCGTTTAACTCTCCACACGGGGGGACTGCGCATCTTTTTTCATTACATCAGTGAAATGTCTTAAACTGTTGAGTTATTTGTTCAATCAGGATCCCATAATCTGATATTAGGTGGTGGTTTTAATCTGCTAACTTTCAGGGTGAAAAACACTGCAATAACAAAACACATTCTTTCCCTCTTTTTTAATGGAGTGTGAAGTCGATAGAGCAGACATATGGCAGCTCGGCAAGGCGAGGACTATGAGGATGCTATGAACAGCTTGCATCAGAATGTATGTGCTGGTTTCCTCTGAGAGACTGTGTCTGCAAGACTGTATTTTTTTATAACACACAAGCCAAGAAAAATCTGAAAAGCAGGTAGACAAAGAGGTAGAGTACAAGAGTCGTAAGTGGGGATGGTCAATTCAGTATTGTGCATGGGAAAGTTATGGGACTTGGCCTAGCCTTAGTCGTGGGACTTGGCCTAGCCTTAGTCGTGGGACTTGGCCTAGCCTTAGTCGTGGGACTTGGCCTAGCCTTAGTCGTGGGACTTGGCCTAGCCTTAGTCGTGGGACTTGGCCTAGGGAGGTGCTAGGGCCTGATCAAGATAACTCAAATGCTAGCAACAGAGTTAGGGCTCGAACCTACACTGTGAAGATCAAAGGGCACCTTGGGAAGTTGTGCCATTTGGGAGGCACATAGCTGGACTACATGACATATTGAACAACACGGTCAACATTCCTATTATTGCTTTTGCACGTTACTTCATCACCATGGTGACCAACAGGTAGCTGACCAAGTGATCGTATTTCTAATCTGCTCTTTGTCAACATTGCAAAGTAAAGCAGTGTTTATGCCCGTAGATAAAGCGGTGTTTACGCCAACGCCATGTTGTCTTCAGCCATGTAATGGCGTATCCCTGTCACCTGCTAGTTCTCATTTCCGGGATCATCTCTGCACCATCGGTCGGCATTTCAAGTTGCCGTCATATATCCCACTGCTAGTGATCACTACTAGGGGAAGTTTCCCAAACCAGTCCCTAGTGTCCAGTGACCCGCTTCATCTGCCTCTGGAGAGAAATGGTGCTCGTCAGGAGGACTTGGGGGTCACAAGCAGCAGAGGCATCATCATGAGTTTTCCTAAAAATAGCCCTCAGCCCAGACACTCTCCCCCGCGGGGACAGGTATGCAAGCGCACGCACGCACGCACGCACACACGCACACGAGTTGTAATATATATTTTTTTTTTTTACATTTTTGACTTGGCAATGCTGGTCATCTTGCCCTATTTCCAGTGCATGCCTATGTCCAGTTTGACAGAGTGAAATTGAGAATTGGCTGTCAATGGTGAAATAAAATTGTGTTAGAGAGCTAGATGGCAACTGCATAACTAGTCCAATGACTTTGCACTTTGGGATGGGACAGGAAGAACAGATAATGGGATACGCTACACGAAGAGATGTGCTCTCAACGTTAGGATATGCAAAATGAGTGGCCGCGTTTCTGTTTAACAGACTGGATTAGAGCCTTGAGAAAAAAAATCGGATTTTTCAAAGGTCGAAACATAATTGTAGTTAGTGTTAGATTTTGGGGTTACTTTTAGGTTCAGGCATTACGAGTTAGGTTTAGACATTAAGCCTATGTTATATTTAGGGATACATGTTAGGGAATTGTGGATAAGGTTAAGATTTGGGTAAATTTTTGTGTTTTCTGGTCCCACATGGACTGAAATACCAAGCTGTCTGTGTATTTGTGCAGGAGACGGTGTGTGAGAATAAAAAACGAAACATGTGGGAGAAAAGGACGGAGCAAGGGAGAGTGTCCATGTAGGACAAGTGGGTAACGTTGTCTGAAATGTAAAGATACTTACTTTACATCTGAAATGTATAGATACTCAAATCTAAAGTTAGTTTATTTTCCTTCATAACATCGTCGGACACGTTCCAAAAGCTGTTTGTTCTTTGGATCCAAAGAGACATATCCCCCTTAAAATAGTCAAACCTCCCATGGTATATTGAGAGATCACTCATTTTGAATGCCTGTAGCTGACGGTGTGACTGTGGCGGCTGGTGACTGACATACTGGTGTTCAATGTTCTTCCCAGGGAGAGACGTCTGTTCTTGGTCAAATTAGGAGCAGATTGTTTTGGTCCACTGAGACGGTCCTGGCTGGCTGTGTGCTGTGCGTGAGCGATGAACGTCAGGATCATTGATAAGAGGGAGCCTACATAATCGTTGGAGAAATGTATACTTAGCTTCAAGTTAGTTCCCTTACAATCAAATAATTGAATGCCTGTAATGCAACTGGGTTTTAATCAGATAATATGTTGTGTGATTAATAGCAGAAAAAAATCAGTACATTTAAAAATATAAATAATGTCATGGGTTATCTACAATAATTGTTATACCAGTTTCTGATTGTGATGGAGGCGTATTTCTTTAATGACAGTTGCCAAGGATCAACAATGTAAGGAAAGATTCTGACAGGAATGTGTTTTCATTTATACTCACATATTTACATGCGGTCTGTCATATTCTAAATGTATTGTTTTATTGTATGAACTCAGGAATTCTGAACTGACCTCAGCCTCAACACAAACACATCAATGCCATTCACCCATTGCTAGACAATACAGACAAATTATTTTGTTATGAGCCTATGCCAAACCTTGACTGTAAACTTCGACAGAATAAATAGTTATATTTAAATCTGTTTCAGATCTTTATCCTTCAACCAGTCAGAGTTAATTGTTGTAGTTAACCCTGTTTCAGAGCTTCCTACCTTCTACTGCAGTTTACAGGTTACAAACTTTGTGTGAATGTAAGGGTTTACTGGTCTATTATTTATGTCTCTCAATATACTTTCTTTATCAGGGCATAACAAATCTAGGCGAAAATTACTCCAAGGCTGTCAGCTTAAAAGGATAAACCTCCCTAACCACTTCCCTAAGTATTCATCATGGCCCAGATTCTGACCTGAATTGTGCACACTTAAATTTAACTTAATTAAGATTTAATGTATTTTTCTCTCTAACCTTGAATTAAAGGATGAGACCACGTTCCAACCAGCTATTTGTTTGGGCAGTAAAACGTAGGCATGAAGCCGTGTTGGAGTGTCTGAAGACATGTTATATTCCGACATCGACTCTATTCCCTCATACGTCCTGTTCCTTATCCTTCAGGGGAAACCATAACCAAGGCTGAGGACACCTGATGATGCCAAGTGGGACAACACCAACTCTCTCTTTTATCAGGTTTACACAATGTGCCATTATGAAGAGTTTTAATAGTATGGCCTTTTAAAGAGAAGGGATTAAATGTATATACTGTAGAAGGGATGAAATGTATATACTGTAGAAAGGATGAAATGTATATACTTTAGAAGGGATGAAATGTATATACTGTAAAAAGGATTAAATGTATATACTGTAGAAGGGATGAAATGTATATACTGTAGAAGGGATGAAATGTATATACTGTAGAAGGGATGAAATGTATATACTGTAGAAGGGATGAAATGTATATACTGTAGAAGGGATGAAATGTATATACTGTAGAAGGGATGAAATGTATATACTGTAAAAAGGATTAAATGTATATACTGTAGAAAGGATGAAATGTATATAATGTAGAAGTAATGAAACACAATTTAAATAGACACAGAGCATGTGATGACACAGGCGCAATTAACCTTTAGGCACTATTCACTGGTTCAATTACATACCACTTCACTGCGTCCTGTTTCTGCATATAATTGTATAATATGACATAGCCCAGCCTTCCTCAATTCCTTTTTCCCCGTTTTGTGACAGGGACCTGCAATTTATTACTTTGCCCCTCTGGGGATCGTTTGGGAAAAAAAGATTTGACCATTACCACCATATTTCTTTTTTTACAATGTCTACTACCCTAAGAATACTTATTTTAACAAAGTGAAAGAATGGTCCATCAAGCAATTAATTCACTTTAATTCTGAAACAACCTTGTTAAAAAATATTTGGTCTTCAGTTAACGCTCATAATGTTACAACTACGTTTAAACATGTAAATGCATGCAAACCAAATTGGCAGTATGGTCTCAAAATGAGAACTAACATAGAAAACCTAGTATGTCAGTCTGAGCCGCTCATCATCTGTTTTTGTAACATATGATTACAAAAACAGATGATGCAAAACAAGAGTACTATACAATACTGTTCCAGTAAATAAATAAAAAGTCCCAAATTAGGATTTAACATAGGAAACAGACATGGCTAGGTGTCTACAGACCACAAAAGCATATTCACATAAGTATAGAAAAATACAAATATTTGGCCTTTACGAAACTCAAATAATTTCAATAAATACATATGTAAACATGTGAATACACATAAGAGTAGGTAAACCAAATTTAAATCTGAAGGATTTAGGCCTGTGGTTTGTAGTGATGGCAAGCAACAATCGACAAAAAAGGTAATTTGTCCATCGATTTGTATGGCCACATGGCCAAGGTATTTATGCATCGCGCTTGAACTTTGAACTTGAACTGCCTCTGACACGCTGAAAACAGGTTACATACTATTGTGGGTTTGGGACTTTTTATTTTACGTCTTTGCGTCGAAGGCACTTAATAGACCGACTGTATGATTTGTCTTTCAGGCTCTTGCACTACAGAGTGGACAATATGTGATTATTATTGACAATCTCTCTCTCTATATATATATCTTGTTAATGTAGTGCAATTTACCGTTCTCTTATAAAGCGGGTTTGCCGGGATTTTTTCTCTCGCATCCGGGCTTCCCCAATTAACCCCCGCGTTTGACGTCACAACGCTATGAACTGTGGGCAATTTCCGCAGGCAAAGTCGGCAAAAAATGCGGACTTACCAAAAGGGTGCATAGAGTGCTCAAAATGTCTGTGAAAGAGCCCTCGCGCACTTGACGATTTGACAGTGGGACAGCCCTAAGCCCTCACAGATTTAGCGAGAACGCACTTGAAAATCCGTGAGGGTGGACATTGGGATTGGGCGTGTGTCTTATTGTCAGGTGTGAGCTGCCGAGTCTTGGGAAGAAGACGAGTGGGACGTGATGCCTCCTCGACGGCTTGTTTCCTGGCTGACTTGGCATCTATTGACGTCATGTATTCAGTGAGGGGTGATTTGCACCTGGCTACCATTTGGCTACCTACGCCAAGTGCAGTGTGCTATTGACAATTAAGTTGGAAAACCGGGTAAAACGAAGTGAAGTCTTTAAATAGTATTCTGTTTTAAGAGTTTAGAGTTCTGACAACAGAACAATGTAATATATGCCTGTTTAGGAATAGTAATGGACAGAGGGTTTAGCTTTCAAAATGTCAGTTTTATGTTTAAGTACAAACTCAAATGCCAATTGGTGTAGGCATTTGGCGGTTTTAGTGTTAATCACCATGAACAAATCTGCTGGCCAGCAACTGGGAGGGTTTTCAGTGGTTTAATTACATTTATTCAGTTTGCGCAAGGTCGCAGTGTCAAACAGAAGAGCAAATGAACCATGAAAGGTGGGGGTTGAGAAAAAGAAAGAAAACTCTAGCTAAACTCTATTTAGGCGTGGTGGTTGATGGATAAGACCTTCATTAAAGAGTCATTTAGAGGTATTCCCTATTGCCGTGAACACACACTCACACACTGGGGAAATAGAGCTAATACAGGCATATAAACTCATTAATACCCTGGGCAGGTCCACTGTAGAGATAGCCATACATCTCTGAACACACACGCACAGACACACACGCTTGAATGGGGAGAGACCTAGTCCTATTCATCTCAAGCAGCAGAGGGGAAGGCATTTAAGTTGTTTATAAGGAGCATTTATAAGGAGTTTCTTAACTGGGAGATTACACACACACACACACACACACACACACACACACACACACAAAACCAGACTAGTGCAGCCAAGGGCCCAATGCCTTTGAATGTAGCCATGAATAATGAGATAGGACCTAGAGTATCACTCTTTCATGACCAGCGATCCATGGCTTGGGCAACCTGGTCTCATACACGAGAGGTAACATGGTTAACGTGAATCTGGGCCACTCAGATTGACACCATTAAGTTACAAAATCCGGCAAAACCACATGAAACCCGAGTGCTGTTTCCAAGGAATTCAATCCAAAACCAGGATTTGACATAGGAAACAGCCGCGGCTTAACTACACAGCACATTGGAGAAAAGGATATCATATGGAGGAGAATGTCTGCGGGTGTGATACATACAGGATATACAGCCTTGGCGTGGCCATAGTTGTTCATGTTCAAGGAACATGGACACGGTGAGTAGAGCAGTGAACACCACCAACAACCGCAAAGCACTTGAACTGCTTAAAGTGAATAACAATAACGTAACTTAACTCTTGCATGCCCACCCAAACCTTCCCCTCTTTCTCTCCAATAGCCCCCCTGTCCCCTTCCCACCTCTCGTTTTGCTAATATTGAGCTGGATGTTGTTTTCCTGACACCACAATGTCACTGACCTTACCTCGTCTCTATGGGCTATCTCGTCATTGTCCGAGATCAGGCCTATGATGGTGGTGTCGTCAGTAAACTTAGCGATGGTGTTGGAGATGTGGGTTGCCAGGCTGTCGTGGGTGAAGACAGAGTACAGAAGCGGGCTCAGCACACAGCCCTGGGGGGAGAAAATATGGAGAAAATAAAGAAAACCAGATGAACTGTCTGAGGAGGTCAGACCCAAGATTATAGTGAAGCATAGACAATCCCAAGGCCAGTCAATCTTCAGGACATTGATGTTCCTGTTTTCGTACAAAATGTTATTAAGACGTTTAAGGTCCGTGCCACTGTGGCCAACCTTCCTGGAAGTAGCTGGAAGAGCAAACATGATGGACGATCACAGCAGAGGATTGGTTGAATGTCAGAGGAAGCACTGAGATCAAATGCCACACAGATTCAAGCTGACCTTCAGACACAAGACATGAGTTGGCACAATCCGTCACCAACCCAATGAAATGGGTGGTATAGTAGGAGACCCTGGAAGATCACATGGCTGACAGACATAAGAAAGTTATGCTACAATTTGCCTAAAAAGACCTTAGCACACTACTTTTATCTGGGATGTGGACAGGCAAGATTTTTTTTATATAGCTCGCAATCTCTATGTCTACTGAAAACACCAGGGTTAGCGGTCTTGTTCAGGGACAGAACAGTAGAGTTTTTCACCTAGTGGACTTGGAGCTTAGAACCTTCGAATGGTACCCTACCACTCTACAGGCATCAAATGCCTTTACAGTGTGCCTTGAGCTGGTACCAGCCAGCCAGAAAGTTGTAAAGTCCTCACCTGAGATGTGAATATAGCACCTTAATTTTCATATTTTCACCAAGCAACAGCTCAAGTTATCAGCTTCATAATCAGGTCATTTTCCTTGACATATACAGAAGACATGATGGACTGTCATTGCCCTGACACATACAGTACAGAAGACATGATGGACAGTCATTGTCCTGACACATAAAGAAGACATGATGGACAGTATTTATCCTGACACATACAGTACAGAAGACATGATCGACAGTCATTGTCCTGACACATAAAGAAGACATGATGGACAGTCATTACCCTGACACATAAAGAAGACATGATGGACAGTCATTGCCCTGACACATACAGTACAGAAGACATGATGGACAGTCATTGCCCTGACACATACAGTACAGAAGACATGATGGACAGTCATTGCCCTGACACATACAGTACAGAAGACATGGACAGTCATTGCCCTGACACATACAGAAGACATGATGGACAGTCATTACCCTGACACATACAGTACAGAAGACATGATGGACAGTCATTGCCCTGACACATACAGTACAGAAGACATGATGGACAGTCATTGCCCTGACACATACAGTAGAGAAGACATAATGGACAGTCATTGCCCTGACACATACAGTAGAGAAGACATAATGGACAGTCTTTATCCTGACACAAACAGAAGACATGATGGACAGTCATTACCCTGACACATAAAGAAGACATGATGGACAGTCATTACCCTGACACATACAGTACAGAAGACATGATGGACAGTCATTACCCTGACACATAAAGAAGACATGATGGACAGTCATTGCCCTGACACATACAGTACAGAAGACATGATGGACA
>JACXGJ010015622.1:0-13266 GCA_016801105.1 Esox niger | reverse complement strand
ATAATACAAGAGCTGACACGTTAACACTGGGACCGCACTGGATAATACAAGAGCTGACACGTTAACACTGGGACCGCACTGGATAATACAAGAGCTGACACGTTAACACTGGGACCGCACTGGATAATACAAGAGCTGACACGTTAACACTGGGACCGCACTGGATAATACAAGAGCTGACACGTTAACACTGGGACCGTACTGGATAATACAAGAGCTGACACGTTAACACTGGGACCGCACTGGATAATATAAGAGCTGACACGTTAACACTGGGACCGCACTGGATAATATAAAAACTGACAGGTTAACACTGGGACCGCACTGGATAATATAAAGAAATGGTATGATATCACTGGACCATACCAGCTGCTTAACATGACTAACATCAGAAAAATGTGTCCTGCGCTGTGAAAATGTTGGGGCCTTAATCACAGGCTAAATATGAGAAGTGATTGCATGTTTTCAAGAATGACAAACGGCAGCTTGAAGGATAACGGCATAATCTATGAAGGGCCTCTCCTAATCTCCTAATATTATAATAATACAAATAAAGCCTGAGTCATTTCTGATATGTTATCATTCAGGGGTCTCGAGTATCAGAGTGGGTTCAAGGATCTTACTAGCTTAATGTACATATTACAACTCATTTTAAACTGTCAACTATGAGTCGAACCCGAGTGGATTCAGCAGAAGACGGCCCAACATGCACCTGCCATCAGAGTGGCGTTAAACAGCAGGCGCCTGAAAGCACAGACCTCAGGGGCTAGATGGTCAGGGTGAGTGAGAGTCAGACAATAACCAGAAAATCCAGACAAATTGCTGACGCTGTCCCGCAACAAATGATATTACACGGGGAGAGGATGTCTGTGCAGTTCCGATTGTCTTCACACGTCACAAGCAGCTGCTCATGTAAAATCACTTGGCTTCCACAGACCGCATCCAAAACGCCACCCTATTCCCTGTATAGTGCAAACTACCTCTGACCAGAGCCCCACTGAGAGCCTTTTAGGGCACCACAGAGCAAACGATGCCACTCACGACCCACACCGGTACCGGCGCGGGAACTCGAGAACCATCGCACTGCACTGCACCCGCCAATCCCCTGGCTCGATAAGACCCCCCCCAACCCCCACCCTCATCATGCCGCACACTCAAATGGATCAGCGCAGTAAAACCTGGGGCTGTCACAAGGAGGATGGGAGGCGCGTCACCTGGATCGCACGCAGACAGGACGGAAGGGAGGACGCACTGCGGCCTCTCAGGATGCAGTCGGCTTGTTTACCACGAGCACAGTTTACAGAAGGTAGGGGAGGAACGACGGCAGGGAGACACACGAAGAGCGAGTAGACAGAGTGAGTGGTGGGGAGGGTGAGAGAGAGTGTGAAGGCAGGATGTGTGTTTGTACAGGCAACCATTTTAGTCAGGTGGGGGAGCATCAGTGCAGTTCTCTGTAAACTAAACAAACATGCCATTAGTAGACAGACAGAAAGGAAACTGAATAATGGGGTTACACACAATAACAGGTCAGACAAGAAGGTACATGAAAGACAGGAGTGTTAAAAAAGGCAGAGAAGAGAGTCGGAGGAAAATAAAGGCGGCTGTCTTACCACATCATCCTTAATGTTTTTAACGTGAAATTGCTACAGGTGGAGGAAGAAAAAAGACAACGAAAATCAGCATATGCAATAAGTTCATACTGAATACATGGTAATATTAAATCAGGTCAAATTATACAGTTTAAATCTTGACAGCAACCAACTGAGAGATGATGGAATGAGTTGAAATGTTCAGGATAAGGCAGAGCCAACACAGCGTTTCCATGTTGTTAATCTCTCAAACACAGAATTAAATCTGATGGGACATATGATTAGCTGTTTGATATTATGTCTATGAGCAGATATACACAGTGGGGAGAACAAGTATTTGATACACTGCTGATTTTGCAGGTTTTCCTACTTACAAAGCATGTAGAGGTCTGTACTTTTTATCCTAGGTACACTTCAACTGTAAGAGACGGAATTTAAAACAAAAATCCAGAAAATCACATTGTGTGATTTTAAATAATTAATTTGCATTTTATTGCATGACATAAGTATTTGATACATCAGAAAAGCAGAAATTAATATTTAGTACAGAAACCTTTGTTTGCAATTACAGAGATCATACATTTCCTGTAGTTCTTGACCAGGTATGCACACACTGCAGCAGGGATTTTGGCCCACTCCTCCATATAGACCTTCTCCAGATCCTTCAGGTTTCGGGGCTGTCGCTGGGCAATACGGACTTCCAGCTCCCTCCAAATACTTTTTTATTGGGTTCAGGCCTGGAGAATGGCTAGGCCACTCCACGACCTTGAGATGCTTATTACGGAGTCACTCCTTAGTTGCCCTGGCTGTGTGTTTCTGGTCGTTGTCATGCTGGAAGACCCAGCCATGACCCATGTTCAATGCTCTTACTGAGGGAAGGAGGTGGTTGGCCAAGATCTCAAGATACATGGTTCCATCCGTCCTGTCCCCTTTGCAGAAAAGCAACCCCAAAGAATGATGTTTCCACCTCCATGCTTCACAGTTGGGATAGTGTTCTTGGGGTTGTACTCATCATTCTTCCTCCAAACACAGTGAGTGGAGTTTAGACCAAAAAGCTCTATTTTTGTCTCATCAGACCACATTACCTTCCACCATTCCTCCTCTGGATCATCCAGATGGTCATTGGCAAATGGCAAACTACAGACGGGCCTGGACGTGCGCTGGCTTGAGCAGGGGGACCTTGCGTGCGCTGCAGGATTTTAATCCATGACGGCGTAATGTGTTACTAACGGTTTTCTTTGAGACTGTTGTCCCAGCTCTCTTAAGTGTACTTATGGTAAAAATTACAGACCTCTACATGCTTTGTAAGTAGGAAAACCTGCAAAATCACCAGTGTATCAAATACTTGTTGTCCCCACTGTATATGCAAATGAAATATCCTGTTTAGAACACCGTGGACAGCAAATTCAGAACCAAAGCCAAACCCCTTCACATAAGTCACATTCTTTGTGTTCCGTCTCGGAAACTCAAATCACTCAAAGCCAGAATTAACATGGAAGTTTGCGACAATGTTTTTATAGAGAGCTTTCCGATATTAGCAGTGCCCATTCATTTTGTTCAGATGCATAAATGTATCTGAATTGCAAAAAAAAAAACAGGGCTGGCATGGTAATAGGTGCACAATGCTGGCAAGTTTAATATTTCGTTGGAAAACCTTACTATTTTGAAATGATGCTCACTATTTGTGAAGTATTTACATACAATGTTTAATGTGATTTGTACAGTGATTATACAGTTGTGCTCAGAAGTTTGCATAGCCTGGCAGAAATTCTGACATTGATTTTAAAAAGACTCAAGGTGACACACGCAGGTGAAAATGGCAATTGAAGGGGAATTTCCCAGACCTGTGGCTTTTTGAATTGCAATTAGTGTCTGTGTGTAAATAGTCAATGAGTTTGTTAGCTCACACATGGATGCAATGAGCAGGCCCAATACTGAGCCATGGGGAGCAGAAAAGACCTGTCGAAAGACCAGTCTAACAAGGTAATGGAACTTTATAAAGATGAAAAATGATATCAAAAGCCTTGCAAATCCCAGTCAGTACTGTTCATTCACTTATTAAGAAGTGGAAAATTCGGGAATCTCTTGATACCAAGCTATGGTTAGGTAGAATTAAAAGATGTCAGTTAAAACTGCCAGAAGAAATGTTCGAGATACAAAGAAAACCCCCAAGGCAACCTCAGGAGAAATACAGGCTGCTCTGGAAAAAGACGGTGTGGTTGTTAAAAGGAGCACAATACAACAATACTTGAACAAAAATGAGCTGCATGGTCGAGTTGCCAGAAAGAAGCCTTCACTGCGCCAATGCCACAATATGCCTGACAACACCTTGACACGCCTCACAGCCTCTGGCACACTCTAATTTGGAGTGACGAGACCAAAATACAGGGGTCAACAAGGCCTATAGTGAACAGAATACCATCCCAACTGTGAAGCATGATGGTGGCTCACTGATGTTTTAAGAGTGTGTGAGCTCTAAAGGCATGAGGAATCTTGTGAATATTGATGGCAAGATGAATGCAGCATGTTGTCAGAAAATACTGGCAGACAATTTGCATTCTTCCACACGAAAGCTGTGCATGGGACGCTCTTGGACCTTTTCCAGCACAACAATGACCCCAGCAGGAAAAGGTAAAGGTTCTAGAGTGGTCATCACAGTCTCCTGACCGTTATAATCAAGCCACTCTGGGGAGATCTCAAATGAGCAGTTCATACAAGACGACCCAAGACTTCGCATGACCTGGAGGAATTCTGCCAAGATGAATGGGCAGCTGTACCACCTGCAAGAATTTGGGGCGTCAAACAACTATTACAGAAGACGGCACGCTGTCATTGTAACTAAAGGGGTAATACACAGTATTAAGAACTAAGGGTATGCAGACTTTTAAACAGGGTCAGTTCATTATTTTCTTTGTTGCCATGTTTTCTTTTATGACCTACAGTTGAATGTGAATCAAATAAGAAATAAAAAGGCATGTTTTTGCCGGCTCACTCATGTTTTGTTTACAAATGGTACATATATTACCAATTCTCCAAGGGTATGCAAACCTTTGGGCACAACTGTGCACCGTGACACCACGTTCAGTATTGATGGATTTTACCTTACCACTTGGTTGCGTGCTGCTAGCGTTGTATAATGACGGACAAAAGTTGAAGTGTGCTTATAACTTCAGTCTAATAACACATGCACTTTAATGAAGCTATGAAGTCAGAGTGATGTTTTCCCTAGGCCCCAACATGCCATCTTTGAAGGGCCTCTAAACCTCACCGAATTATAACGCAATTCTCTGTCATTTCAGAGAATGCTACGGGCACGCATTTCATTCTCGTGGAAATAAAGGACACTTCGATATCATGCAAACAATCACATGTAGCAAATTTAAAAATAAAAACAGCCACAGCAGGGAATCAAGGTGCAGGGCAAAACATGGCACAATGTTTAGTGTCCGTTTCCCCAGGTGACAGCGGTACCAGTTGACATTTTTATGTAACTGGGAAAAATTGCACACGTATGTATTGCAAAAATCAAACATAATTCAATGAATTCCTAACACCCGAGAGTTACTGGTAAAATGTACATTAGGGGCCAAGCAAAATTCAGTTTTGGTGCAGTAACTGAAGGTTATCAACAACCACCATTAAACTTAGGCTATATATCTAAAGGCTCCAGCAGGCTCTATACAAAATCAGCACTAAGGACTAATCTTATAGGGCCAACGTTCAAGCCTGGCTTTTACTTAAAACACAAAGTAATTGAGGCAAGGGAAATTAGTTCCGTGCAGAAACTGAACTGGTAGACAACTCTAGTGCTATTAAATCCTGTTCAATCCAACCCCTGATCTTTCCCCTCCATCTGAGTGGTGTCTTGTATGATAATTGGAAAGGCCCATGTGTACCGAGGAGTAGATATCCGATCTAACATGACCAACTCATTAAATGAACAAATCTTGAGACGACAAGGACTTTTGTTTTTAATGCACGGAATTGGATGCTGCAGGGAAAAAAATGGAACCAATCAGCCATTTCTATCTGTGCATAAGAAAATATTGACAAGGAAAAGGTTACATTGGTCTCCTAACGCTACAGTGGAGGAGTGGAGCCATGCAAGGAGAATCAGAAGCATCAATCAGGCCATTAATTACCATAAAATCCACCAGGCAAAAGCGTAAAACATGTCAACCAGTCAATGTAGACATTAATGAGTTCCTAGGATTAACATAAGACAACTTCCATTTGGGAACAAACTCCTCTATCTGATGAGAGAGAAGAAAACTAGAGCGAGAACAGGTAGAGAGGAGAAACTGACTTGAGAGTGGTAGGAGGAAGAAAGGAGAAGACAGAGAAAAGAGAAAAAAATACAGAGAAAGAGAGGAAGGGAAGAGGGTGTGAAAGAAGAAAGGTTTTGCGAGAGGTAGAGAGAAAGGGAAGAGAACAAAAAGAGGAGAAAGCAGGGAAAACAGACATCTGCCAGCAAGTCAAAAGGGCAAAGGCAGAAGAGTTTCCAGATGTAATATTCTCTCTTCCTTCAGATCAACTCAACGATTAGCCCAGCGAGCTGAGGACATACATACATAATGAAAGGATAAGTGGATGCATGATTATTGAACTTAAAGGAAGCAATACGGGCTACCTGAGCTTCAGAAAACGCCTACAAGTTGACAGTTTACAAAGACACGACGGTACAAAGCAAGATCCTAAACGACTCTAATTGCATAGCGGAAGCGCTCTGGCCGAATGGGAAAACAGGCTGTGATGTGTGACATACTATCTGCAGAATCCAACCCAGGACTACATGTGCAGCCTTGAAAGACAAAGGGCAGATTTTGACACAAATAATGACATCCCATGAAGGGTCGGGCCCAAGGCTCCATGCAGAGACCGCGTCTGAAGACTGTTGGCAGCGAAGCTGAAAAACATACACTTCTAAAGTGAATGGGAAATTGTGTGCAGATGTTTGACGGTTACTATAATTGTACGCAAACACAAAATAAATATTGTAGATATTAAAGACGTCTTAATATCTACAATAAAATGGTGGCCATATGTAGAAACTCAAGGCACAAGCATCAAGTTCAAACAGCATCCTCCCAGAGTTCACAAGCCTGTCCGCTGTTATGAAGTTAAACTACTGGCAATACCAGTAAGGTACATTTGGGCAGTTTTCCATTCCATTTTTATTCTTCAGTCTCACACAAGAGGTTGAAGTAGAGTGTTTTGCTTTAACCCTGCCAAGGCAAAACGGAGCGTCTCAGACAGCAACTCGCAAGCACGCACACACGCGTCAAAAGTTCGGACACAATTACCCATTCCAGTGAATAACCAGAGGGCATCAGTAATAGCTACACTACTGAGGGAATGCAGAAACTTTTCAGAAAGGTCCAGACAGCACTCCCCAAAACTATCCACCACCTGGACACCATGTTCTCCGCTCGACACCAGAGGCACGGTCAACACTGACACAACCTTTCTCTAACCTTCCCCCTGGCTTTTACCACGCTGAGACAATTGGTCCCTGAGAAGTAATGGGTTATTTAGCAGTCAACAGCAGCCCTGTTTCTGACGCTTCAGCAAGAACCACAGATGGCACACATTATAATCAGTCAAACTCCAGATCTACATTTTCACAACCTTCACCACAAACATTTATATGCACTGTTAATTCAGCCAGGCTACACAGCCCGGACTCTCAACATTGGCTGGAAACTAAAACGGAATCTTATAAACACGGACACCAACACCCCGACACACGACACCCTGCCCCGTCTGGTTTTCGGGAGTGTGGCTCGACCATGCGACTCACATCAGTCTTACTTCATTAGAGGAGGTCAAAACGAATTGCTTCGGTTCACTGTAAGCATGTAGAGGCTGAATCAATCAGGAAATCACACCCGAACATTCGAAATGACTTTGTTTAGAGTACAGGGGGAAATGAAAACAGTCCGTGTTTTCATAGCTTGATTATTTTGACAGGGAAAGATTTGGAAAACACAAAATTAACGGAGAAATGCGGAATTAGCATCAGGAGGCCAGGACTTTCTCATTCTGCCAACTGCAACAACTGATGGGGGTGAATATTTACAGATTGATTGCCAATTAGCTACAAATGACAAAGATGTTTATGGAATCACGGTACAACAACCATCACTACAGTGTGCTCCTAAACAATTATGAACTCGGTTTGGCCCCAGACATCCATTTAATCTATCATGAATTGAAACACTTAAAAAAATAACTAATAATAAAGTAAGAAAGAAAATAGATGAAGCAGTGACTCACAGCAAAGCCATGACATCAAAGCGCTCTGGAGTTGTGCAAGTCTCAGAACTCGCATAGCAGCACATCTAAGTTCTTGGTTCCCAGAAAGCCTAATGACACGATAGGTATGTCTGATATCCCGACCGGGGGGCGCTGGATCCGCCTACATCCTCTCATTACCACGCCGGCAGCCACAGGCTCTGGTGAAACCGAAATGAACTAATGAAACACTAGGTCGCGTGGTCCCAAATGACTCACTACGCCCCTAAAGTGCACAACTTCACCAGGGCTCAAGACACGCCATTGGGGACAGGGCGTTAGTTGTATCTACCAGTTACAAAACTGACAGCAGATGTACACCATTAAACAACCAGGCGATACACGCCTGTCTCCCCAGTGAATGCTGCTTCACAGCTGAAAACAGAAGATGGCCACCCAAGTGTTAACGGGCTTCGGCATCCATTTATTGAGGTTAAAGGAAAACAAGAAAATGAGGGACTTCACATAGCCAGTAGCATACCACTGCATACTGAAGATACAAAGCATATTGCACCCCATTGGTCCCCATGTCCTTATGGGACATTGCGCAGTACATAGGAAATGATGGCCGCTGTTACAGACACGGCCGGAAGCTGTGAAATCCCTAAATTATGCAAGTATACAATAAACTCAATAAGATGTGACATCAGGGCCGCGGCAAAAAGCTTTGAGCTAATTTAACAAGATGTGCCAGATATTTGATATCTCCTGGTACTTCTAACAGCTTTTCATCTTAGGATATCATTTTTTCTTCAGTTGACAATGACATTAGTCAGGGAAACCAAAAAGATACTAGACATTCTGAGGTTACAAAGAGTTGTAGATTAGCCAAACGTTATATACTTCCCTGGATCAGACAAAGCTTTTAGAAAAACATTTACATACTTGAAGCTACTTTTAAAAGGTACCATTGTGCCACATGTCAGGAGTTGAAGATCATTACTTTTATTTTTCCTGTCAGATTATTTTTTACTATGAAGCTAACATAACACAGAATAAACCGAAACAAATCAGGCTGGTCAAGTCATCTGGAGCTGATGGTGAGTCATTCAGTCAAACTCCATGGAGAAATCAAATCGTTCACCAGAGAAACTGTACAAACAAATAAACCGGCTTTGGCATATGGCTGACATTGTACAAAACAAACGATGGTTTAGTGAGAAGTGTGGAGATGGGAATACCCAACCCCACAAATCACTGAATGTCTTCATTTCGTGCATCGGAGGACATCAGAGTTTCCCCAGAAACGTCCAATGGATGCAGTGGGGGGGCGGGGCACGGCTAGAATCACAGATTTCAGGGAGGAAATAAATGAAAAAAACATTTGTGCTTTTTTGTAATAATCAAACTGAGCATTTTAATTGTACATTGAGTGGGGGGGTTACACTGCAGTAAATCCCCCAGGCAATCCTGTTGGGAGGTTTTGTAATGAGTCAATGATACCCAATTTTGTCATATACCATTGTGTAAAACTAAAAAAAAAATAGTTACTTGGCAGACTATTACGGTCTCAATATACTTGTGGTCAGGTGGTGGACATCATAAAAGAACATTGTAAGCCATGAGCCAATTCCAGTTCTGTTGAAGTAGTACCTAGACAAAAAAGCCAATTTTGCTAGTGGGTTCCATGGCACAAAAGAGTTCTTAGAAGCACAGGACTAACAGAGTCCCTAAATGATTTAAGATCCATAAATGATCTAAACGAACAGAGAACCCTGAGATCCCCACAAGATCCCCAAACAACCGGGGACCAATCATAACCAAAACACTTGCAATGAATGTTTTGGAATAATTGAATAAATATTGTGCATAGTTGTATTTTTAATCAAACACGCTGAATATAGTAATTGTTTTAGAATAACTCGACGAATCGTCAGAATAAGCGACAGAACGCGTGATTAACAGACTAGTCACCAGTGACAGCCCTACGCGAGACCCCTGATGCCACTATACAATCCATTCAGAAAAACACCAGAAAATGACAACTTCAGAAGCAACTATAACATCCTCCCCCACTGACAGCATGCAGCTTGTTCCAGTTAGTTTTCAGCGTTTAGAGACTCACAATCACAATTCATATAGTAGCAAGCTTAAAAGCCTGGCACTTTAGTGGTCTCAACATCATTCCAGATGGTGCTAAAACTGAGGTATTTCCAAGAAACGTGGGGAACAGAGGGCGAGAAGGAAACAGCGGGAGAGCGGCTAAGAGAAAGACAGAGAAACACAGAGGGGGAAGTTGGACGAAATGCTAGCAGTAAGGAGAATGCAGGTATCCAATTAACGAGGCGCCAGGAGACCAGAGGAAACAAAAGGTGTAACACAAACCTCAAAAGACAAACTGACGGAAACAGCAGAGCAAAAAGAGACAATTGGTTTGGTAGGACATGTTGCTGGCTGTCTTGTGTAGTCTGCTGCAGAGAAAAGAAACAAGATGGCTGGAGCCCTCATTAAGAGTTTAGTTTGCAGCGCGGGCACACATGCGTGCGTGTGTGTGTGTGTGTGTGTGTGTGTGTGTGTGTCTTTGTAAGCAATATTGACAAGACATTCAAATACCAGGCATCCTGTACCCACTACGGTAGAGGTTTTCAACTCCCAGACAGCAGTTTTTAACTGCCTTAACCAGGTGCCTCAGGTATGAACCAGTCCCTGCGCTAGAATAAAATCCAGCAGGACTCAGGGTGCCAAGACCCAGAGTGGACAGAACCACCGAATCTAGTCAATTTAAGCACACGCAGACACGCACACGCGGAGGCACAAAGTGTGCGCCACAAACGACACAGGACATGCACAGGCTCATTAAAACTCTATTTGTAAGAGTGTGTGAGAGCAGGGAGATCCACTTCAATGGCCACTGACTGACTGCATTAAACCCCATTAAAAAGCTCTTCATTGTGTGGCAGGCAGGAGCAGTCTCATTAGAGTCACACAGAGATGCTAGGAGAGGGCGCACTCCAGACTCCACAGACAGACAGACCCAGCGTCCCAAACCAGGTCCTTTCACCTCAAGAGTGAACTCCTTTTGACCGTGGCCAGGGCTGAGAAGGGCACTATGAGGGGAACACGGGTCTTATTAAAATGGCTCCAGCCCAGTTTACTCAACAGGCAAGGACACTAAAGAGGAGCCCAGAAAGACCCTCATTAGACCCAACAGATCACATCCACCAACAGAGAATGGACCTCGTCCTGGAGAGGCGCGCACGCACGCACGCACGCACACAAAAGAACAGTAGAGCAACCAGCACCTAACTAACAGGCAGAAAAAGCAGAGCATTCCAGCTAGACGCAAAGGCTTGTTAAGGGAGAGAGAGAGAGAGATGTCAGTGTTGGAAGAGATTGTCAAACACAATGTGCATGGTTCGCTTCCCGCCGGCGTTCAAAGGAACCCCGTGACACCTACTGAATCTAGCTTCCCTTTATAGACTCGAGAAGAAATTTATAAATACAGACTTGAATTCTTCGTACGACTGAAATATTTTTCTAATGACACATGAAAGAAATAACACCACGCGACAAACCGTATATTTCCAGCTACACGGGGCGATGGCATCTCCTTCAATTCATCTTATAACTCAGTCAAGCTCATCCCAGCCAAACTCTTAGGCCTTTTCAGCTCTTCTCAGCCAGTTCATTTGTGGCTTTTTGAAAAGAGCCATGCCAGTTGCCATCCTCGCTGATAAAGCCGCGTGGGAGTCTGTTTGTGGCCAGACAGACAGCTCTATAGCTTATAGAAGCTGGAGCGGGCTGTGACACTCAGTATCTAGTGGGGGGAACCTTAAGGCAAGTGTGTGAGTGCGTGTGTGTGTGCGCGTGCGCGTGTTTACTAAAGGCGACAGCTCGGCTGACAACCCCACTCAGATCCCACTGTAGGTCCTGCTGAGAGTCATCTGTTGTTAGTGGAGGAGATAAGAGAGCTCACACAGTGCGCACACACGTCTGTGTGTTCTCAGAAATGGCGTGAACAAAATCCACAAATACGATTATCAGACTCAAATTTTCCTATAATAGGCATTTTCTGAGAACACAGACATTTCCTGAAACAATCAACACCCAATTTTAAAGGAACAGTAGCAGTAAAAACCAGAGTCCATACGGACCAGAACAATTCAAACCCAACCATCTCAGGAGCTTTTTTAAACAACTTCACTTTAAACCTAATAACATCATGGTATATTGATTATCAATTATTATCATTTTTATATCATACAAACACTGTACTATTAACCAGGTTTTACCTCTGTATTTAACAAGAAAACAAAATATGTTTTCATTTCAATAGTATTTCAAGGACTTTGTCCAAAAAGGGGTTATGGTCCAAGTTTTCCAGTACAGACATTTCTGAGAGTTATTCAACTACATTAAGCCATTCAAGGACCTTGTGCTTGTTTCACTGCTGTTTCAGACACTGTTCCATAAATTATGGCCTAAGAAGTGGAGGCTGATACCTCTGGCCTGCGTCCCCAATTGCACCCTATACCCAAAAGGGGCCTGGTTGAACGCAGTGGACTACAAAGGGAAAAGGGTGCAGACTTGCAACGCAAGCTTCCTCGCCACAGTGAGGCAGGCCAGACGGCATCGGAGACGTGTCACTGATTAGTAAGATGGCATGCGGTTCAGTCCAAAGCCAACCAATGAAATGGCCGGACCAAATAACGTCCCATTTCCCTGAGCCCACAGCTGGTATGGAAACAGCAGAGGGCGAGATATCTTTGTTTCGGTCACTGCGTTTCGGTCACTGCGTTTCGGTCACTGCGTTTCGGTCACTGCGTTTCGGTCACTGCGTTTCGGTCACACACAAAAAACAGCTGGCCTGAATTTACAGCCTATGACTCACAGCTTAAGACACTTAGCGTTAGCCAGGAACAGAAGAAGGAGAGTAGGCTAATGAGTTGTGTTTACTGGGGGTTTAGGCAACGACTACATATGACCTCATTAGATTAACATGCAGGTCAGGGCAGGCACAGACCGAACAAACCGACTGAACCTATCGACATTTTCATCACATCAAGGCCAGTTGTAAGTCTTTAAATCACATTACATTTGTACTGTAAGCAGATATTTCTGGCAAACCGGTGTTCATAATGAAGTGTCAAATACCTATTACACTAAATCACTCAGCATAAACACACACTCTCGCTCACTCCCATTCAGCACAACTAAGCCTATCCAACCTGGCAGGGTAGAAAGAAAACACACCACGCATCCCACAAATATTCCACCTGACAGGGCAGAACAGCAGCTAAACTCTCTATGGAGTATGATGACACTAATTAAGGTTTTATGCATGTTTACTACACCTTTTTTAAAACAATTCCAAAATGTGTTCTTCTCAGACAATTTTAGATCTTGTTCAATTGAAATTGAAAGTTGAATGTGACGGGCCCCA